>JAQFXU010000131.1:0-86608 GCA_034693705.1 Spatulosminthurus flaviceps | reverse complement strand
TGGTTCAATAGTTACAGGGTATCAAACCTTTGTGGGGAAAATCCGGGGTAAAATCTACAAACGAGTTTCTGGGCGTGATTGTAATTTTAAATGCATTCAAGAATTAAAACAACGCTTACATGTCGTTTCGTGTCCACTGTATCATAGTATAATTTGGAGAACTGTTCCGCTACACTAGATATATCTTCGGTAGAATTTTTTATATCCTGAAAATCCAATCACAATTCCTTAATGATTTTGAAACATATTTTTTTTTCTATTTCATATCAAAAGTTCACAAGTTCACCCCCTACACAAAATGAGAATTAATCCATAATTTCACCTCAAAACTGGAACTCTGTACCATAGTCATCTTCATCCAGGAAGAAACTTCAGCCTTATCACGTAAATTATTTTTAGTTTCTAAATACTAATATTACTACTACACACTCAATAAAATCAACTCCCACGCTTCCACCTGGAACCTGAGCACACTAGCAATATAGCAGTGCTGTGTACAAAACGTATTATGTTATCTTTCATTTAACAAAATATTACTTTACAAACATTCTGAGCTGACAACAGTAGAACTTCACTGAACCAAGGTTGGTGTGCATTCAAATAAATAGCTGTATCTATAATTTGCCGATTGACGAATCTTAACAGCTCCCAGGGCTCCTAGTAGTCCCAGTCCCATTCAGCAATATCAGCATCAATAACAAAGCCTTGGTTCTTAATTCTTATTTCTTATCGAGAATGCAGTATTGCAATGTGCGATAATGAATTTACGTTTGGCCGTATCTGCGATATTAAATTGGTAAATATCTCGCAAAAGTGCATAACATGTTCCTCAAAATTCTCAACGAGCTGGAATTTAAATAATGTCACATTTTTCCTTTTTACGCACAATTCGTTCCCATGTGATCGCATTCATAAAAATTGACTTACATACTACACATATTGAATCAGCCGCTGAGGACTTATACAGCCACATGATGAGCCACAGCTACAGCACAGCCTCTCGAAAAAAAACGTAGTGTGCGAGCTGTCACATTCGTTGTCTGCGGTTTATATGCATATGAACTTTTCCAAAGATTTCACGCAGGTATTTATCATTGGGTAGAATTTACATAAATTATGTTTGTTAAACCGTGCCTAAAAATAAATGCCAATCATGTCTAGAGTCTACAAAATCATTTGCATACCTGTACATTTCAGATTGTCATAAATCACAATGTTTCAACTAATTTTAAAGGACAACGACAACTTCTCATATATCAAAGTTCTCTCTCTCATCAGCTGAATGCTATGCTATATGCATTTTCATGAACCCTCCTTGAGTTCAAAATAGCCCGGTACTACTATACACTTCTTTAAACTACTAAAACAATAGTACTATAGCTTTTGGCGTAAGAAACTCATATGAAAAAAGCCCATTCAGTTCCTCGAAATTTCAGTAGTCATCATTTCTACCCCTCTCATCTAATGACACGTCAATGTAGACTTAAAGACTGCCACATCCCCAGTCCAGTCCCCTAGAATTTCTAATAATATCTCATTTCATTTAATGATTTTAGTTGAACATGTCTATGTTATAAATTATTACCACCCTCCACTCCAGTGATTTTTTCCAAAAATATATTTTACTCTCATTAGTATAACGATATAGTCTTCTTGTAAATATAAATGGGTGAATCATCAGTATGACATTAATGTTTCATGTTGAGGGTGCCCTTCATCCAAAATATTTATATATGTTGTATTTTTTATATACAAAAAAATCAAAGAATCATGTCTTCTGGTTAGTCGTTAAAGCACAATAATTTGCAATTTTTAAATAAATTAATAGTTGTGTAGCTTTAACGAACAATTTCCTTCCAATAATACAAACGACTGAAGTCGTTTCGGACGGTCGAATAAAATACATGAAAGGACCCGTCTAGTCAAAAGCTACTGTACCTTGCAATAATCACATGTATGCATCCCGATACATACGTTGACATTTTGGGAATAAGAATCCATTTATATGAATATACATATATGTATTAAATAAATTCATGTGTGTGAGAATTAGTGAAAAGGTTGAAGGCGCAATCGCCGTGAAAATCGCGCAGTGAAATTCTCTTAAGATTTCCCTTCTCTCCTGTCATCAGCAGCATTGAATAAGAAAACAACTATACTATAAACTATCATAGGGCTCATACACACCTCGCCATGTATACATACGACATACCTCGAATTCAAACTTATGTATATACATGCGTGCGATTCCGCTAACTTTCACATGCATATTACTCTGAAGCATTTTATTATATATGCCAGTCCGTTCCGTTCCTTTCATTTTATTGTACTTGGTCTACAACTGGTATGTATATACGTATGGAGCAATGGCATAAATATGTAGCTCATTCCTTTGCTTAAGATTATATGAAAGTCCACTGAGACGACTGCGACTGCACTATATGCATTCGCTGATCACATATATAGCGGCTACTGCTGTCTACGTATAATAATATGAGCTCGAACGCTAGTATGACTTTTCTGTGTCTGTTCGCCCATTTTGAAATTCCACTCCAAGAGTCTCCCTTACATGCAAGCTAGTCTCGTGTAAACCCCTCGGAATTCCATGTATTGTTGCCAAATCCCACCTGTTCCTCTCTTCACTTCCCTTTTACATGTATAATTTCAACAGCATCTTCATCATCGTTGTGTCTGCCTTCATTAGTCTTGATCATTCAGTTAAAATATCAATAATTCCATGAATGTGGCTGGAACTGTCGATCGTTTATTAGTCATTTAATTAGATAAAATAAATGCTCAATGATCAATTATAATGCGTGATGACAAATGTCAATGAATGGTCCGAGGCGAATTGTATATTTTAGAGGACTTTCTTTTTAGGAAGGTTTGAGGGGTGAGGTATATATGAGAATTAAAATGTACGCTTTCAGCTGAATATAATTAAGGGTGAGATTTCTAGTTATTTTTCTGATCATAATTACTAATCTGATGACATAATTATAATTTCCATTGAAAGTTGTAGGAAGTTATTTGTTTACAATGAGAGACGGAATGGGGATGTCAAAGAGAAGTGAGAGACTGAACTGAGACAGAGGTTAGGAAACGAGAGAGATAGAAAGGGAGCATTGGAGAAATGACAACATTGGACTCACGAGAGGCTGGCAAACAGACCACGTGAGTGGAGGATTTAGTACGTACTATGGACCCAAGGATGGCGCCAAGTGATTCGTTGTTGTACAGATTTGTGATAAAATTGAAAATGTCGCTAGAATTGGTGCAATTGCAAAATGTAGCATTTTTCCTTTGAAATCCCCCAATTCAGAAAGTTTGAGAAAAAACGAAATAATGCCAACTGTGTACATTCGGTAAGTACCCTTGTGGAACTTGTGTAGTGCTCGAAAGGAAGAAATTAATTTGAAGGAAGACTGTGCTTGTTTAGGTTAACTCCGTCGTTGGGTTAACAAGTGAAATATTTATGTGTTGGAAATTAAGATTGAAGTAAAATCAACGCAAATTAAAATATTATGGAACATTGTAGTTCCCCGTGAGGAATGGGGATTACGAAGGATGTTTCAGTCCAGATCTGAGGGTGAAATTTGCAAAAATTTCTAGTTTTTACGACGGAGGAGTAGTGGTGCCATCTGTAAATATTAGCCTTTCTGAAATAGTTTAATATTTTATTTTCCTTTTTTTGTCAATTTAGAACCTCCGGTTTATAATGTAATTACCTTGGGATTTGTCACTGGACTGGAATTGTTAGATAAGGTGCGATGGATTTCGCATGCATGAAAACCAATGGAGTTTATTTGAGGAAATTTCAATTATTCGATTTATGCTCAAGATATTTTGTGTCTATACCTTTCTTTTCTGATCATATGTAACGTATGTATATGTAGGCTGTTCGTTACACCCGTAATGAATTATTTTGTATTTAGCATTGATATTTCTTGAAAATAGTTCTACGGATGTGGATTTATTGAAATTGATAGGCCGACAATTGAAATTTTAGAAGAATATAATTTCATGTAGGAATTTATTTAGTATATTATTGATAATTTCATGAGGTTTGTGTTGAAGGCCTCCCATATATTCCCTCTCGTTTCGAAAACTTGAAATAATTGGATGTTATCTGACTGTAATTTGTAGTGTTTTTGATTCAGTAAGAATGTTTTGACGACGATAAGTGCGATAACATGAAGTGAAGTTGGTGATTTCTATTTATGTAGAAACGGAAACAAAATGAAATAGAGAAGTAGAAGATAATATTAAAATGTCACAACGAGTGAAGAAGCCTGGCCGATCAGAAGAGAGCCAAGGTAATTTTTGTGATTATTTTGAAGATTATTTAGTACTATGTGTTGTGTCCGCACCAAGATGGAATTATGGATTAACTTGTGACAGGTTATTACAAAATTTAACAATAGGAGAGGTTTTGACAATTTCTGTTGGCATGTGACAGGTAAACGCCGTCGTCGGCGACCTAGCGGCTCAGACGCTGATGAAGATGGAACTCGGTCGGGATCGAACTCAGGTGGCAACGGGTCGTTAAGCGGAATGTGGACACCAAGGCACTTAAACGATCTGAAAGTGTCGTCCATTTACAACCGAAATTCTGCTGAAGCACCCGCTGAGGTACGCTTAGAAGTTGGTATCTTTGATTATATCTGTTATTACAATTTTTACTACTATTTCTATTTCTTATTTGACTACTTCTAAAAAATTAGTCCTTTTCACTGAATATCAAGGTAGGAAATCGAAACGAGTTGTTACGTATATAGTTAATTATATTTGAGCTTTTCTGTTCAATTCCAGCTATACCGGAAAGATCTAATCAGTGCTATGAAGTTAGCAGACAGTGAACCATTAACACCGGAAGAGTATTGGTTAATAACCGATCCTTGGAAACAAGAATGGGAAAAAGGTGTTCAGGTTCCTGTCAACCCGGAATCTCTTCCTGAGCCTGAAGTTGTTGTAATCTCACCTGTAGCTGAAAGAAGTCATGACTTTAGGCTGTGAGCATCTCTATTTTTTATTTTGACTGACTCCGGTTTGATGTTTTGAAACCACATGTCTATTTTTTCTCACTATAGACCAAAGAAAAAATACGTTCGGGTCACGCACGACGACTTCTTTAATCCCGATTATCATCAGCTAGTTTCGACGGCGGCAAGGGCTGAAAAGGTCTGTAGCTATGACTTGGATGATGTTGATGCAGCGTGGTTAGGTTGTTGTAATGCTGACAGAGGTATGCAGACTCTACCAGTAATATCCGAATTTTTAATGGAGCAAGTAATAGAAGAACTAGAGCTACAGTGCTGGGAACAAGTTCAAACGCATCTCAAAAGTCAGGAAGGACTAGGGATTGAGTATGATGAAAACGTGATTTGTGATGTGTGTCGATCTGTAAGTGAAACGGTTTAAGTCCATGATGTTCGAAATAATTGGCATTTTATAAGTGTAAATTTTTTGTATGAATGGTTGTTTCTTGGGATCATTTAGCCTGAATCAGAAGAAGGAAATGAGATGGTTTTTTGCGATTCGTGTAATATCTGTGTTCACCAAGCCTGTTACGGAATTACAACTATTCCGTCTGGTTCGTGGTTGTGTCGAACATGCAGTACGTGTGATTTTTATGCTTTTCATTCATCGTAATTAGTAATTATACTTGCATTAATTTCTGGCTGGTCTAATGTCTACTGGTGGCTTTAATTCTAGCTCTTGGCATTAGACCATCTTGTGTTTTGTGTCCCAACATTGGCGGAGCCATGAAAGCAACAAGGTCAGGTCACAAGTGGGCGCATGTTGCATGTGCAATTTGGATTCCTGAAGTTAGTATAGGTTCTGTTGAAAAAATGGAACCCATTACCAAAATTTCTTCCATACCGGTAAGTTTTGGGGCTGTTATTTCGAAACTACTATTGTGCGACGGTGATGATAATTTTTTCATTTCTTTCGACTTATAGCAAAGTAGGTGGTCGTTAGCCTGTGTCCTGTGTAAAGAAAAAGTCGGTGCTTGTATTCAGTGTTCGGTAAAAACCTGCAAAACTGCTTACCATGTCACTTGTGCATTTAAAAATGGGCTCGAAATGAAGCCTATTATTGTTGACGAAAATGCAGAAGATGGAATCAAACTCAGGGTAAGTGCTAAACTGTGAATGTCTTTGTTTAAATCTACATGAGCTTCACGTTAGTTTAACGGGAGGGAAATTCTTACTGTTGAATTTGCAGTCGTACTGTGAAAAGCACAGTGTTAACACAAAGAAGGAAAAATCAGCCAACTCTGGATCAGAGGAAGACGGCGAAAAGAAGAAGGCACGAGCGATGACAGCAGAAGAGAGGAACCAAGCGCGGGCAGAAAAGTGCGGTTTACTTGTTATTGTGGATGAATTCATGCCTCTTCATCATATGCTTGTATTTGGTTTTAACACAATATATTGCAATTCTCTCTCTTTGCAAAGGTTACAACAAATTGAAGCTGAATTCTACAAGTATGTCAGACTGAAGGATGTTTCTCAAAATCTAGCTGTTGATATGGACATAGTTAATCTTATCTACAACTATTGGAAATTAAAGCGCAAAGTAAGTTTTGTTGTTGCATGTATGATACGTAGAATAGGTTGAAAATACCTATAATTTGTTCCTCCCGTCTTGTAGTATGGAAAAGTACAAGTTATCGCGATTACGATTTTTGAATTCACGTTATAAAATTTAATTTCAGTCATTGAATAATCGCCCGCTTGTTCCTCCACGTCCCGAAACTACACAGCTGCTAACGCAACAGCAAGAGCAAGATCTAGAGCAGATGAAAATGTTCGTTCAGCTGAGGCAGGATCTGGAAAGGGTATGCAGAATTTTACTCTCCCCACGTCTACGTAGTAATACAGCTTGTGGTGTGAAATAATCTAAATTTGTTGAATTATTTTATTTTAGGTCCGAAATTTGTGTTACATGGTTAGTCGACGAGAAAAGCTGTCGAGAACATTCTTTAGGCTGCGGGAGCAAACTTTTCAAAAACAGGTATTGAAACTTACTATGTCAACATGATTTGGTTCTTCTTCAAGCAAAATCAAGGTTGTTATTGTCAGTGTAACGCTAAAAGTGTAGTGCGAATTTGTGTCAATTTTTGGTTCATTAGATTTGTGTTTAATACGTAGGATTTGTTAACTTTTATCAGCGGGAGGGAATTTTGATAGGGCTTTATCAAGGATTTGGATTTTGTTAAATCGTCGTCATATTTATTTGCTTGTAATTTACATCCTGAAACCCTAACGATGTTTTCGATACACGGTCTAGACCGCTTTTTCATCCAATAATTCTAACCAACTATCGATTATTCCGGTGTTTTCCCTATTCATTGTAAAAACTCGAGCATAAATGCAACTGCAGTTACTGTTAAATAATAGGGATATGGTGTTGTCAGAACTAGTATTGCATTTTGCACTTCAGATACTATTTTGGTTGAACAGTTTAACATTAGCTTCGGATTTTATGAATGAATACGTTTTGATGATTTGTTCGGCATCTAAAGTAAATTTGTGACTTATATTTTGGGTGAAATTGTGGCGTATAAAAACATTTTGGGTAAATATTTTTTGGTTGGAAAATATTTGGTGTGCATCATTGGATAAACATGTTTTTGGTTGAGCTGTCCCGCTCCCCTTCGGTAATGTCACGCGTACTTCCCGAAAACTGAACTTCATTCTAATGAAACTAAAACCATAATGGTTGCGAAGAATTTCTTGGATATGCTAAGGGTGAGTCGTTTTTAATCCAGCATATTTTTTACAGGTCGCTTTGCTGGGTGATAAATCGCTAGATATGAACAGTGTCCCAGCAGCGGAGAAAGCAGCAATTTTAGATGCCAATCATGGACCTTCAATTTATGACAAATTTTACTCACATGCTGGTGTTTCGATTAACCACAAAGACTATGAAGCTTTAGTGAGTTTAATATTAGGGGAGGCAAAGAAAGATATCTTGAATGGGACACTCAATAAGACAACCAAAGGGAAGAAGTCTGGAGATGGTAGCAATCCTTACAAAAAGACTTTCGTGAATGGTGCACGCAGAAGAAATCTCCTGGGTGACAGTTGCTCTAGTGTTAGTGAAAGTGAAAGTATTCTATCAGCCGCCGAAGATGCTCCCACCACCAAGATAGACACTCCGAGTGTAAGTGCCCGCAAACCGCTGTCATATCTTTTCGACTCTGACACTAGTAATGACGTATCCACTAGCACCGCTGCTAAAAAGGGTGTCGTGGCTTTATCTGCCAAAGCTGCTGCTTCTAGCAAAGGTAGAGGATTGAAGCAAATGGAGAAATTACTGGATAAATCCTCCACTTCTGATTCGGAGTTGGAAATTCCTGCATCGACGCGATTAGTTAGCAGTCGAGGGAATAATAAAAAGAAAGACAATTTACCCATTTACTCGGACACTGAATCCGATTCTACTTCAATGTCTAATGTGAATAACAACAACGTAGTTGCCACCAAGGGTGCTCTGAAAGAATTCACTGGAAAGAAAAATAAAGACAAGGCTATAGTATCGGCAGTATCTGCTAAAGCTAGGACTATTAAAGCTAAAGGTTCCAAAGCAGGTGGTAGAAGGAGAAAGGCTGGTTTTGATCCTACTGAACTTATTGTTCCGCAAAGAGAAGCAGCTAAGAAAGCTTCCGAAAGTATACGGTCTGTCAAAAGCCGTGGTAAAGATCAGCCTGGTGTAGGTGATTCACCCGATAGCCCGAACTCAGCTTTAACTCCTAGCTCAGGGGATAAGGATGCCAACGTTACAACGGCCACTTTAAGCAAAGATGTGAAGTCTAGTAAGCCGAAAGATATAAAAGTTGATGCACCCTCGTCAGACACAGATAAAGAGCAGCGTACAAGGAATCGAAAAACTGACAAAAGCAAGAGTCCTGAGAGGAAATCTTCGACTGTTAGTAAGAAGTTGTCGAAGACAGGGTCGAGTAACAATGTTGTTGCCAAAGTGGAAGATTCGATCAAGGACGAGTATGATTTCGATGGAGATGGTGATGCTAGTAAATCGGTATCGTACGTTCCCCAACGACAAGCTGCCAAAAAGGCCGCTGAGCATATACGAAGCGGTCTGAGTAATATTGTAGCTGCGCGGCTAATAATAGAGGATGAAATGGAGGCATCAAGGAAAAAAGCGAAGGGTGACAAAGTTAAGAAGAGTCATTCCGATACAAGTCCTTCTCCAACTTTTGCTGCTGCTACGACCACCAATCCAGCTACTGCTGCTAACGCTGGAAAGAATTCTAAAACTAGAGTGAAATCTCCTTTCCGTGATCTTTTCGACGAGCCTTCCAGTGTAGATGACAACACAGCCTCGCCTAAGTCTAAGACTGCAATTAAGGACCGGGCTACATCTAAAGGTTAGTTATTTTCCTGCAATGAAATTAAAGTTGAGTTGATTTTCTGTGGGGATCTAAGTTGTTTTCCACTAACAGGTTGGTTGTTTTAACTATTGAATTGCAGTGATTGTTGGCATGAAATATTTATATGAAAGAAATAATTTCGTTTTATTATGATCAACGTGGTATGGTATATGATAATTGCAAACCTGATTAATATAATATAAGCTTTTGTAAATAGGCTGTAATTTTTCCCTGATCGACTTTTACTATTTTATGTTCGATTGCTTAATGAAATTATTTCTTTAGGTGGAGACTTAGTTCGAGGTGTTGGAAAATCCGGAAAGAAAGAACCTCTGAAAGCTGTTGCTAAAGGAGTGACCAAAGACAAAGACACCGACTGGCCCTTTCTTGACAAGGGGTCGCAGTCAGCGTGTCGACGAAGTAGAGAGCGGAGCAGCAGCTCAAGTAGCAGCAGCAGTGGAAGCAGCAGCTCAGGGTCGTCCTCCTCCAGCCGCTCCTCTTCCTCCTCCCGATCGTCCTCACCTGAATCTGCGTCCCCTGAGCCCAGTGTTACCAACAAATCTCCTCTCCTCGCCAAACCTACCCAGTCTTCGACAGTCTGTTCGACCTCATCGAGCCCAGGTAGGAAGCTTAAAACTTCCGAGCGGGTACCGAACAATCGACTTCGATCGCCGTCTCCTCCGCGAGCGAAACCTCCCCCCAAGGGTCGTGGACCCAAGAAGCCTGGACCAAGGAGAGGTTCAGCTACAAGTCCACATGCGTCCTCGTCAGAGCCCTCACCCACGAGGAGAACGGGCCGCACAGACGCTAGCGTTCCTGAGAACAAGGGCAATAATAATAGACAACGGAAACTCGCAAGTCCGAGAGGTAGGAACGTCAACACATCTGTTACAGGTGGACGGAGGCATGGCAGTCCATCGCCGAATAATAGGAGGACGAGTCCCGCAAAAACTAAATCTCAAGAGAAAAGCCCACGAAGAGCGCGAGAACCAAAGGTCAGTCAAGCAGATCAAGAGCGGTCAACAGGTAGCAACAAAACGAGAGCTTCGCCCAAGGCGTTAAATAAATTCGTAGCAGTTGAACTTTCTTCTGAGTCAGAAACGGATGCTGCTAACAGGGTGTCCAGGTCTAGTAAAAGTGTAAAATCTTCCACTACTTCGGCGTCACAAAATGATATCCGAAATAAACCGATGCCAAAAACTAAAAAGAAGGAATTAGGATTACTCTCAGATTCTGAAAAATCTGGAGCGGAGGAAAAGGAAAACTCGTGTATAACAAGTGTAGTAGGAGGAAGTCCTAAAGACTCTCCAAAGAAAGCTCAAAAATCTACTGTACCTGTGACATCTGTTATGTCGCCATTAACACCTTCCTCAGAAAACAAAGAGAAAGAGATGAGTTTATCGAGGTCATCTGACACAGAACCTGAAACTAAGCGTGCTAGATTGGATTCTTTTGCTGTGACACCTTGTTCAGTGGCTTCACTTGAGTGTTCTACAACCTCTGTGGGATTAGTGTCGTCTACCACCACGACCACTAACGCTTCCTCTTGCTCTTCAAGTAGTATTACGGCTACAGCTTCAGTTCATTCGCCAGCTTCTACCAGCTCTGCCAATCAGTTGCCCCTGTCTTCTGTAACTGATCCGAAAGCAACCCCTGAAAATTTGCAACTTCCTGTTTCATCATGTGTCCCGACTTCGTCAACCACAAAATCTATATTTTCTCCTCCTGGTCCTGGTCGAAGTGAATCTGATGTATTGGATTTTGAGACAGATCTGTTTGATTTGGCTCGAAGTGTGACTGAAGAATGTTCACAACGTGAGGGTGATGATGGTAGTCAGTCAAATGGGTCATTGTCATTTGCTTTCTCTCAGGAATTTCTGTGTAGGGAAGATAACAAAGAAGACTCGGCTCGTGCTACACTTAATTTAGTGGAGAAACTTCGACTTCAGCATGCAAAGAAATCTGGGACAGCACATCGTCCATCCACCGACAGCACCTCTGATGTAGGAGAAGGGACCAGCGAAGAGCAAGCTCCTAAAAGTCCTGTGGAATCAATTGAGAATGAAGAAATCAGTGTTGTTCCATCGAAAGCAGGTTCAATTGCCCAAGAAACTAACTCATTTGAACCTCCTACCAAATCTCCACTTGCTGTATCTTGCCAAAATCCTGATAAAAGCAAATCTATACAAGGCGATGAGAGATGGGTTCCTCCCAGTTCCGAACCTGTTGTGGCGAATTCAGTTGTATCTCCAAGTCAGGTATCTCCTCCCCCTGCTCATCATCAGATACATCCGATGAAGGTTCCAGTTGGACCACTTAGTCATCCCAAGGCACATAACGTGGCCCCACCGGGGCGCTCCCTGGGTACCGAGGGTGCTGAGATAATAATTGACGGACCTCCATGCATTCACACGCAAGAAGGTTTTACTCCAAAACTAAAGCCCGAGGCGCCTCTAGTAATTATGAAACCTCAACCAGCTGTTGAAATTAGTAAGGAAGAAGTCATACATTCGACGGAAGTGAGTAATTTGGTCAATCCGTGTGGAGATAGCATTTTCGTGGCCTCCTTGCATAGTCGACAGTTCCCTCAGTCACTTACAGTGTCAACAACATCCTCTTCAAATCTTCCTAGCAGTTCAGTTGTTACGTCTAGCATGCTCAGCCCGTCTATTTCATCTGGAATGAATATGTCACAAAATGTGGGTGTCTCCCAGTTACCCTTCGGTGTTGTACCTACACCCTCTCACCCTGCAGTTGCAGGTGGCGGTCCACCATACCCTCATCCTCCCTTCTTGTACCCATTAGGAAATCCTGCTCTTGCCAATGTAGTCAGCTCATTGGCTAGTCAATTCTTTCATTCTAACTCGCAAACATCTATCCCCAAAACTTCTCCGACATTAGTAAATCCAGCGCACCCTGCAGGATTTCTTCCACCGCATTTCCTTCCTTCATCAGCAGCCGCTCAACAGCTACAACAAGGGCAAATGTCACCTATGGGTTGTTCTCCTCCGAATTCCGCGGCAATATCGCAAAGAAGGTCTTCGGATGCAGCTTCCGTTGTGGAAGCAAATAATAAAGTCGGTATTTCTATTCCAACGTCATTAGTCTCCGCAGTTACTAATGCAATGCCCCCGTTGTCGAAGCCCCCGCTCAGCTCACCCTCAATATTATTAGCAGCTAACAACGTGAAAACTATGACCCCCACTCCGCCACCCCAGTCGACAGTTGCCCAGATAATTGAAAGCGTTGTGAACAATCATTCAGCTTCCGCGGCTTCGTCTGCCTCAGGAACTCAAGGAAAACAACTATCTACTTTGAGTGTTAGTACAAATTCAAACAGCTTGTTGAATCACTCCATGGCACCCACAACAAGTTCTTCGAAAACTATGAATTCTTCCACGCTACTCAATACAAGTAGCAACCTTCCTAATCATTCAGTGTCTGGTAAGTCCCCTGCAATCAATCAATCTCCAATACCTCATATTCAGCAACCCTGCTCCAAAGTCCTGAGCGAGGCTACAGACTTCAATGCTGCAATATTATCCAACAAAACGGAGAATATTATACCACCAAAAGCTCCTGTCATAGTAAGAGATGCACATACCATTGTACCTGTATTGAGTGCTGTAAGTCCTAAAGGAACGGCACGTGGAAAAAGACCGTCAACTCCTAGAGCCAAAGTGGAAAAAGTGGTTGTCAGTGAAGATGCCATCAGTCCGAAGGGAAAGGGCAGAGGGGACCGGAAAACTAGTAGTACGTCTCCAGCACGTGGAACTCATAAACCACCAGCAACACCAAGAAGAGGACCAGGACGAGGTCGAGGAAAGGGGAAAAGTGTCGTCGGAGTACGCAAGGATTTGGCGGGCACTGTTTATGATATTGATTTTGATGAGTTCGAGGAAAACTCAGAAGAGAAATTCGATCTTAGGATGTTGCGAGAGCGAAGGAAATCTAGTGATGTTTACTCTGAGGCGAAGAAGTCTGAGACTTGCAATGCTAGTCCACCGCATTTTGAGAAGGTATCTCCACGGTATCGAAGCAGCTTCGACAACGATAGCAATCGAGGTGATAAAATGCTGCCAATCCTCCAGGCTCCACTACCTGGACCTGTTGATATGCGTACGTACAATTGTTCACTGACTGAAACAGCCACAAACGATGATGTTGTGTCCTTTCCGCATGCCAAAGATCCTAGTGCAACAGATATTGCATCTCTTTTTATGAATAACTCTACCACAGTTAGCTCGGGTGTTAATGACTTGGAAGAACTTGATAAAACGTTGGAGGCTCTAGCGTCTTCGTCAAGCATACCTAAATCCACGGCACCTACTTCCTCTTACCAGCAACAGCACATCAACCATATAATTACTGATCATAAAAATAATACTCAACCTGCTGTTCCTCCAGGAGGAGACTCAAGTCTTTCTAACTCAAAAGATTCGGACACTACGTCGCTCACAACTTCAGTGTCCGACGGGGATTCCAGAAATCAGCTCAAAGTCAAGATCAAGGGCCCATTTTTGGATGCCAATTACAGTTCGAATTCTATAACGCCTTCCGCAGGCATAAACACCTTCCCGCCACCGCTTCATCATCACACTGAACCATCCCATCCAATCATGATGAATGTACCCTCTATGATGAACAGCACTTCTAATCTAAGGAGGATGAGGAAGAAGGAGCTATTACGTCAGTATTGTCAGCAGGATTTGAATATGGATGGTGGCTCATTAAACCCACCCTGTGTGACGGAAATGGGTCTCCATGCTAATACCATGTCCCATCCCATCAATCGCTCTGTTATCACCATCCCGAAAGCCGTGGCTTCGATGGCGATTATTCCTACCAAGGAAGACTACCGTATGGATAATTCTCCTGATGATTCCTCTTTGCAAATCAATAGTGTTCCTCCTCCTCCACCTGCCCCTGAAAAGAAGCGCCGCAATCGTGGTGGCTCTCGGGAAATAGCCGCTCTAGGAATTTTACCTCCAGACGCACCACGAGAGCGAAGACGAGAAAGGCCTGTGGGTACTTCAAGCACACCTTTGACGACTGAGTCGAACTCCAGGAAACGCGGCCGGACGAATAGCAATAAACCCAGCAGAAGTACATTTATCCCGCCGACATTAGTTGAATTCGAGGAGAATGCCACTTCAGGTAGTGGAATTGGAAATAGTGTGAACAACTTTGATAGTGCTAAATTGAACTCATTCGGTCCCTCCGTCAAGCCGACTACAATTAGTAGTGTAGTGAATTCAGTAAATCACCCCACACCGAAATTAAAAATTAAATTCGGTTCAGATCATACCATTACAACCCCGGTCAATAACAGTTCCAATAAACTAAGTAATCTAAGTGATTCCGATAAAGAAACTCCAACCAAGAAGGCGAAGGGAAGACCTCCTAAGAAACGAGGCATTGCTGAAATACCTATCCCAGCACCACCAACCATGGAGGAATTAAAACGTCAGAGTATGAAGTTCCGCGAAATGGTAATGCAAGATTTTGCGGTGGCAGAAAAACGTGAAATCCTTCAACTCACTGGGACGCGCCGCCACAAGAAATCTCACAAAAATAAGAAAGGGGGCGACAGTGAAACGGATGATTCAAATAGATCTAAATCTCCTGACGTTAAAGTGGTCACAGAGATTGGCTCGAAATTAATTCTCCGAATTAAGAGCAGAGCCGCTGCTCCTCCTATCAGTCAGAGTGTTTTTGATTCGAAGGAATGTAACACTACCAACAGTGTTGGAAATGCTAGTTCTTCTTCTTCAGCAGCTGTGAATCTAGGGGACAGTTCAGCCAAAGATAACAGTAGTACCGGAGATAATAGTGGACAACCAAAGCAAAACGGACCTGTAATATCTGCACTACCAGAGACAGGCGGTACGGTGGGATCGAGAGTGAACACCACCTTGGGTATGATGCATACGGATGGTGATCTCGGAGAAAATGACTCTGGGTTCCCGGGCAGCAATGAAGGCAGCAGTGGTAGCGCAAGCAATCCTGCGGATTTGATATCATCGAAAAATGAGCATAAATCTGGACTTCACGTAAACATGTCTAGTACCAACGATAGTAATAGTAGCAGTAGTAGTAGTATAGGTAACAACTCAAGAAATTCTTTATCTGGTGCAAATCCTGGATCAAGCTCTTTGATTCACACTGACCATTCTCATTCAAACTCAACTGAAATGAATAATGATAGTAAAGCTTTTGAAAAAATTATGCCAATCCGTTTAAAATTAAGTCGTTGCTTTGAGGGATATGATGGTTGGAAAAAGACAGATCAAGAGAGGGACAAGGGAAATCCTAAACAGTCTGATAGCTGTGAAGTAAGATGACCAATTAGTTTGCTAAATTACTAGCATCAATTTTTAGTATTTTCATTATTATTACCATTATTATTATTATTTGTACTTTTATGAACTACCGCGCACGTGTGCGGAAATCACACGCAAACTATTTTTCATGAAAAATGTGATTTTCCTTCTGTACACACTCTCACACGCTGTAAAAAGGCTCTCGCTCTATACATTTTAATAGTATACACGATTGATTAAAATATAATCAACATTCAAATCTCTACAACAGTGAGTTTCCCGTAAGGTAATATCCCCTCAGTATAATGTGTATTCACCATTATTTGTACATTGTACGTAGGAGAAGGGAGTTTTTCGCCATTTTTTAGGAAATTCTCTATAGAAAAGCGTACAAAATATCCCGTCTTGCCTGCAAAGTACACGTATAAAACTTTTCCTCGCAACATCGTACAGCATCATCATAGTCAGAATCATCGAAAAAATGCGGAGATTTCTTGAGTTTGTATCTTATCCAAAAATCCAACATATTTATGTATATAAATATCAGTAATCAGTATCGTTATGTACAGTGAAGTCAATATGGAACAAGAGCAAAATGTTCGGTTCTCTGTAAAAGCTTTATCGTTTATTTTATCTACAACAAGGCCATTCCGTTTTCTCTCAACGTTGGGGTCACCATTAGAATTTTTTATACATTATTTTGATTTGTTTTGTTCACGTAAATTTGGCTTTTCTTAAAATGTGTGTTTATCATCGTTTTATCTATTAAGTAATTTTCCCAAAGTTAATGCGTGTAGTTTCAGCACTCGTAGTTTTCGATCCATTTGAAACACTTTTTGTCTGTCTTTCAAAAAATACCGTGGTAGTCAATGAAACCTTTTAACTCCTGAACTACTTATATACATGAGTGAATTATTTAGTTTTCTTTCTGTTCCTCTAGTTATTTTTTCCTTTTCGTCTTGTATGTATGTGTATAAACGTGTAAATTAGTTTTGTCATTACTATCTAGTAAATTATGTTATGATTTTTTACAAATCTATTCATGCGTATGTAACCATTTTTCCGGCAATTTTCAAGTTGAATTTCGTTGTTGATTTGAATTAATACTCCTTTTGAATAATGTAATTATTATTGCTGTTGCGATGTAGATAGTAGAGTGTATTTTTTTGCTTTTTTGTTACCTTATATATACGTATGTATAAAAGTTTACCGCTGAGAGTATTTCACCCGCTATTGAGATGTATATACATTCAAAGGTAATTATTGTACGCGATTTTTTTCACGTGAATTTTGGTCACTAATTTGTTGAAAAAGTAATTGTATTTACTGCAAGCCCCGTATTTTCGGAAATATTGTGTGGTCGGTAGAAATCTTTTTGACTTCATTTCGTTCATCGTCAACATTAAACGATGGTGGAATCCATTTTAGAGGTTTTGTTTTTAAATATTGAAATTGTTGTGAAAGAATAATATTATTTGAAATAACGTGGATTGTTTTCCTGCAATAGACTTAATTTGATACGACCCTTCCTAAGTTTTAATCAAAATATTGAGGGAATATTATGCCATAAAGAACTTGTTCGTCATCTATTGTCTCCGTGTACATTGTGTACTACATCATTTAAAAAAGGAAAAAGCACTTTTCAGCATCGTCTACTTCTTCTCTTTCCTGTCCTTTCCTGGATAATATTATGATAACGTTACTTATAATCGCACGATGAAAAGTAGGTACACTAAACGTGAAACTCTGCTACAAATAATGTTTTGCAAATATAAGTGAACAGTGCCATTATTCATTCTCTTTTTGTCAGTCATCTGTAGTTTTGGATAACGAGCTTTTCCAAATAGAGTTAGGGGAAATTTTTGACTTGTCATTTTTGTGAAATCAGTTAAGATTGTGTAAATTTGCAATTTGGTGACTGAAGTGAACATAAAACCAAAATATTATAGAAAAATTCCGTTTTCTCAGCTTTTTAATTTATCAGAGGAAAAGTTTGGCTTTTGTTATTACAATTTTGTCATTGAACAATATTTGCTGAATTGTAGAAAAATCATTTTCACAGTTTCCAGTTCTATTCTGCCGAAGAAAACTTTAATGGCATAAGTTACTGTCACAGATTTTGATGTTTTATATCATTCGCAGTCAGAGAATCTCTTTAGTTCGGGTACTCGATTACATTAATTCAGGTCAAAATTTATTTTTATTGGCCTTGAGAAGGGTCATTACTGTCTTTAAATTGAAGCTTTATTTTGTGAGAGTACAATAATTTATTGTTGGAAAATAGTGTATAATAATGTCGGACAAAAAGACAATGGAATCGTTGGCTGTTCAGTTTCCTTTTGGCGTTCGAATGGTAGTTACTTAATGTTGGTAGTTATTATTATTATTCAGTCTGTGTGTAGTATTCCTCGGTGTGCGTGGGAGTAGGAATGATCCTGTAAATCCTGTACTGGTACTTGCATTTTTAGAAAATAGAATAAAGAAACGAGACCGTAAAAAAGGTTAAGTTACGCGAGGATTGCACATCAATTTAAAGGTGAAGAATACCCCCTTAAAATTATTACTATATGTTTGCTAGTAATAGTTATTATTATTACAATTTGGAAATAAGAGACGAGATTCCAAATGGCGTGTATCACTGTTAGCTAGTTATTGGTAATAGTGTGTTTGACTGCAAGTAAGGGAAGTACGATTGGCCTAGGAATGGACGACGATGATATTTATGTAGACAAAAAAAAACTATCAGTACTTTGAATTAATGTAATTGAATTAATATGACATTTCCAAAACCCTCTCATTATATTATTTGGACGCGTATATGTTCATGAAAAAAATTATTCGATTCAATATTGGTACAGTTGTTCATGTATGCTAAAATGAAATCAATACACTGCATCCTTGTACAGTGTTTTGATTTTTACTACTATTATTGTAATAATAATTATAATAATGCTATCTTTCAAATGATTGTTCACGTGCGTGTTTGTAAACTGATAGATGTGATCGTACATATTCAGCATAAATTTAAATGTTGGTTTTTAGAACCGTCATGTTTGTATAGGAAAAAGTAAAGATGAAAAAAATATATCTATAGATGTTTAGAATTTACAACGTTATAGTTATGTAGGTATACATCAACATTTTCGCAAATAGCAATCAACTAATTGTCATATTTGATATATTATCATTTATAGGAATTTTTGAACATCCTATACAGTGTGTGCATGTATATACATACAAGTATAATATTTGAAACATTAAAAGTATAAGATTATACTGTACATATTTAAGCATTACGCAAAATTGCTACATATTTAAAAGAAATCATGAACGTCAGTATAATAAATATATAATGTAAGTAAATAATTAGTATTACTAAATAGCGTAAGTTGTTGAACTCTATCCAGACACGGTTTATACATATTTACGGATCGAGTAAAATATAGTATCTCATGTGTATACAAACATGATGTTTCATAATTTTTTCAGATAATTATGAAAAATAGGAGCATTACACTAAATGTAAATATTAAACATATAAGTATACATATTGTACAGATTAAACCTTAGTTATATAGACAGTAAAAGAATAAGCATGAAAATAACTACTAATACAATTATTATAGAAGTTCGGTATTCTGCTATAATTATTACAAAAAAAAACATTGTAACATGCAATATTATTCCTTCCTGTATTAAAGCTAGGAAATTAGTGTATAGGATTGTACCAAGCTGTAAAAAAAAGTACGTAATGAAACCATTTTCACTTTAATTTTTACCTTTGACTATAGCTGTAAACAAACATGGATGTAATTTTAATCATTATTATTACGAGTAGTCCTAATTATTGACTATATACAAGAAAAAAACATACGAAACCGTGTTATGAAGGATAATGTTAATTTGAATTGATGAACGGGAATCGCGAGTAAATAACTGTGTGAATATAAAAAACTATCTAAATCTGTATATAATTATTTAGGGTTAGGAGTTAGTATACTAATGAGATACACTATGATTACTACGCATAGAGACAGAGCGAATAATTATTACTACTAAAATAAGGAATATAGCACGTGCTATATCAATTTGTAGGTTAATTATTTACACACAGTCTACATACACTCTCATGTTGTTAATACTAATAAAAAATAATAATAATAATTTGTGTATAAAAAATGTGTGTGACAGTTTGACGTAATGATACAAAAAATATATTAAAAACAACAACAATGGAGATATATGTAAAAAAAACCTGCATATTATACATCGTAAAAAAGTGAGAGAGAGAGTCAAGCTTATAAATCGAAGGTTCGTATTATAATAATAACGTATAATAATTAAAAAACGCAAGCAGTTCAGTTGAGTATATGTACCTCCAAAGGTTTTGTGGGATATGATATATGATGAGAAAAGAAAGAAAAAACAAAATGTTGAGTAAGTTCTTTTCTTAAAAAATAGATACAATTTAAAGGTAGAAATGAAAAATACTCGTCCTAAAAGAGTATAAAGTATATAAGTTATCCCCAAACCTTCTAATAAGGAGAAATTAGAATGATCCGATCAAAAATATCTATCAAGTTTATGTTGCTATAAATTCGTCTCTATATATTAATGTTTACATTTGATCTACATACATTAAATTATTGTAATAGAATTTTCTGAGGTTCATATCCTGAGTGCAAGGGAAAAAGAAGGGATACTTTTGCTTCAAAAAATGATAATTTAAAAGGATTTTAAACAAAAGAAAGATAGAAGGAAAAAATACAGATGGAAATGAATGGGTACACACACTCCTTTGAACTGTAGAATAATGAACTTTATGCGAAAGAAAAAAAAATTCTCCTTCATGAAATACATATGGTGAGAGAATGTCAGTACTATTATATTTGGACTCTCGGAACGAAATACATAAGAAAAAGAAAAAAATAATGCTAAAAATCTCTTACTTAGACCTTTGAAATCAACCTTATACCGTTATACATTTAGGGGGGAAATCAAAAGAGAAATACAAACGAGGATTTAAAAGAATTGTGTTTTAAGTTCTATAATAAGAATTTTCATTATATCTGTCAGCCATTAATGTACACAAGAGTTGTTGGGAGAGTGTACGTATATTTGAGCATGTCAGTAACTTGCAGAAGTTTGAACTTTTGATTTATAGATGATAATAATTATTACATATAATCATATATATGTAGCTGACTTATAATTTCTCATCAGTTGTCTTTTGATTGTCAGTAGTGGATCCACAAACCTTTTAAACAGCTTGCTATATAATTATAAAGGAAATATAACACTATTATGTTATATTATTATTATTACTATTACAAGTAAAATAAATTATTGTATGCTTTGCGGCGTTGCGGGAAACGTAATGACGAGCGAAAAATAAAAATATATTTTTCAGTTTTTATTGTGATAATGGGTTTTCGTTGTTTATTATTATTATTACTATTATTATATGATATGACTTATGTGACTAACTGTTGTGTCGTCATTGTCCTCATTCTTGATTGTAATACTGCAGTATGGATCACATTACTAATGTTGTTTTACTATGAAATTAATAAAAATTAATTCATGTCCATAAAAAATCATAGAACTATCTCATTGTCTCCTCAAATTATTAGCAACAAACATCATCCTCTTTTTCCATTCTCACCATACGCTATTTTGTCACCACACACATTTTTGATTTCCTTCGTGCCTGATTCCACACATTCGCTTGTATATGTATACATTTGACATCCAGCATCCGAAACTGTCAACCTTGTAAATGTCACCAAGATTTTAATTATTGTTTGGACTGTGTACAGTTTCAGCACAAATATTTGCTCACATCTAATTTTGCTAACACACGGGAATCCTCATATGATATTTACATAAACTACCAAGCTCATATTTGAAGCTCATTTCCCAGCTTGTTATTACATATGTATGGAGGAATTCAAGCCAGGATGAAGCTCTGTCTCACTCTCTCTCTCTCTCTCTCCGTACTTAAACTGGATTATGACTCCAAAGGGAAAGCCTTACAATTTCCAGTATTCTTGTAATTTTTTGAAGGTCCGAATCGTATGTAATCCTTATCTGAATGACAGTGACAAAATACAATGCATATTTGGATCAAGTCGAGGGGGAAAAATAAGGCAGTTTCGCAACATATTATATAGTCCATCATTAATGGTTTTTCCATACAAAAAGCATATATATTCTGGTAGAACGGCAAGAAAACAAACTCCAGGGCTTACATCATCCGAGCTTAACACCCAAGTAATTGATATAGAGCTAGAGAAAACCATAAAATATGGAAGAAAGAGTAGGAAAAGTGCGAGGCTTTCACCTCATAAAAGCCAGTTGCATTATTCTATAATAATTTATGAATATTATTGTTTTTATTAAAACTCATGTATAGCAGGCTAAGAATCTATAGTACTATAAGGTCTGATGGATCGATTCTTAGTATTCTCGGTTCTCATAATTACTTCCAGTTACATGTAGTAGCTACATAAAGCATAGGTGGACACAATTGATTGTTGAGGGTTGAGCAAAAAAGACCTGGCGGTGTCATTTCTATAGAAAATTCTGGTTCACTATATCCTTAAAAGTATATATAGGCAATTATGACAACTAAATCCCATCATCCCACCCACTTTTGCCCAACAAAGGTCAGAAGAGAACTTTCCCAGGTATTTAATGTACTATATAGTTGTCCTCGGAAAGCCCAACCAAGTGAACCCGTCATCCCTACAGAGTTTTCTCATAAGAACCAGATATATCCAGCTCTATCTGCCACATTATACGTACATGTGTATGCCTACACAAAGGCAAGCACAAATTCAAGGCACTTCATAGCAGCATATCTCATAAGCATTTTTACAAATGCTTTCCCAATAGTAGTTATTTTAAGAAAATCTTTCAACTGATTCGATGTGACAGAAAATTTTAATGTGTATTGTCTCAGATAAAATATGTGAGTGGATTTTTCAGAAAATTCCAGATTGGGATTTCTATAAAGAACATTAAAATGAAATAGTTGTTGCTCAGAAATCCAGAAATAAATGGGTGATACTAGATATATAGTAGAAATCTCCTTAATAGATCTCCTCACTTTTTCATACAGAATCCTACACACATGGGAAGAAACGCCAACCTGCAGATATAGTAAATGGAATGGGTGTACATACAAATAGACGTGTAGTAAGGGTTTTTAGGGAAAGCGTTGGTGTATTCTTATTGCAAGCTTTACACCAGCGTCGACATCTGAGTTCCACAGAATTGCCAATGTATGTCAGCGTTGGTGCTCGTCCCGTTTAAAAGGAATAAGGTTCATCGACGAGCAGGCAAGAGAGAGAGAGAGAGAGAGTTGAGTCATGCGTAGTTACAAACTCCAACCGAAATTTCCTCCAAGATCAATATACCGAAAATGGGTGCAAGATTCTTCCTCAGTCTCACTGTGTTGCCCAAAATGGGAGAGCCAAAGAAATTTTCAATCTTCTTCCGCCACTACTGCTGATTCTCTTCCTTTCTCCCTCTGCTCTCTCTCTCTGTCTGTCTCTCTATCTCTCTACAGTTTCTCTCCCTTGCTACCTTTCGTTCAGCCCAAATGCTTCCACCCTCTTTCTCCACAGCTCAGTACCTTCTCAAATTTACTTGAAACAAGTTGAGGAAAAGTTGACATTTCCATTTTTAAATCTCAAGAGTCTTAGTGAGGATTAAGAGATATTTCTTACTAGATATAATTATGATAGATTCGAGTGTGTGAAAGAATTCGTCGTCTAGACGTGATTTCCACCTATTCAAGGCTCCATAGTGCCATTAGAAAGGGAAGAAAGTCCGAGCGTCGGGAGAATTTATCAGTTTTGAGAGAGCCTCAGTTATAAACTACTCGAATGTGTACTTCTTTGGATACGATTATTAATTTCTAAAAACTCATCAGCCTCTTCTTCTCCCTTCCGTCAATTATAAACAACTTGACTTCAAGCTATATTTCTGTGTTGGACGGAATTTACGACGAAGTAAAGCAGTGGCCATGCAACCGCCTCCTGCTCGGAAGGTAAAATAATTTTGTGTACTGCGTTTAAATTTTACTTGTGTACACTTTCTGTGTACTGTATTTTTCACACCTCCTTTCTAATATGCTCATGTAGATAGTAAAAGGAGTCATGCGGCTTTTCTCCATTCAATAATCATTTCATATGTCTTGTATCTAGTTGCCAAACTCAGTTGATTCCATTGCATCTTACAATATTCATGTTGCTTTCTCTCTTCTCTCTCCTTTGTTTTTCCCCTCTAGTGCTCATACACTTTACAAGTGTATATACTAAACACAAAAATCCCGAACCTGTATGAGTGTAAATTCAACGAAGGGAGTCAGTCAGTTTTATACATTTTTTTTCTTGCTCATAAATTCATGTTCATCTCATAGGTCCGTTTACAATGGTATACAGTTACCCGGTCCGCCCAAAAGATTCAACATGATTCCTACCATGCATGAAGCATAAGCAGAAATTTTCAATGCATGTACATAAGTATATTACACAATACTATACATGTAATTCTATACCCACCCTTTGAGCCAGCTATACAATAGGCTAATTGTGACAGGAATCATTGTCAAATACATAGGCTGTGAAATTTATCAAAAAATTTACATCCCACAGTAAAAACATGTAAACACCTCATTATGGGCTCCATACATTTTGGCTGTTCTTTTAGGACAATTCTTTACAGAGCTTCCACTGTAAACTATATATATTGTTACTACAGAAATATTAAATTCCGTAAATACTTAAATTACACATGCCTGTAAATCCTCACACACTAGTCACCCTCGTTAAGTAACGCGTTTTGAATGTAATTATTGTATCCACATTTGATACAGTTTTAATCCCTTCTAATCAACTTCTCATCTCCCAATCAACTTCCAACGAAAGAAATTTGAAAATTTAGTTTAAAAGCTTTCGAGCTAAAGAAATTATATTAAAACAATGGAGCTCCTTTTGAAAATTTTCTAGACCAAGAGTATCAAAGAGCCTTGTGACACATATCGGATTTTGATGACCGAGCAATTTGTAAAAGCAAAGCACTCATGCCGGTATGGTGATGGTGATGTAGCATGAAGAGCAAGGGCATTAAAAGCTTCAACATGCAGGTTTGAGAGTTGTTGAAAAGTGGGAAAAAAGGAAGGTGGTGTTTGTGGGGAAGAAAGAGCCTTATATGTAAAATAATGTGCGGAGCTGGAAGCATATTACCACAAGTCATTTGGCCACCCTTCTTGGCTGTGAACTTTAAAATTTGATACACCCTTAATATGAATAATAGTAGTATGCGGTGCTTGGAGTAATTAAGTCAGGACCAATGTAGCAAGTGACGGGATTTTTGGATTACAATGGATGAACGTGTTGAGCTGATAGCTACGTTTTATGTACATATTTGGAATGTGAAATATTGCTGATATACAGAAAGGACTTGATTTGTGTAATGGATGATACTTGAGCAGATCCAGGAACAGAGTATAAGTTGCTATGAGGATTTTGACAGCAGTATGGGCTGGAGTATTTGAAGAGATTTTAGCTTGTAAAATATCCAATGTCCTGACATAAAAGAACTTGGTTGTCTCCTGTTAACGTATATATACTTACTTGTTGTTCCGGACATACACCAACTCATCATCGTCACTGACTTCCCCAATTCTTGCGAGGGGAGTTGACGTGACTCTGGCATATTTACATGCACGTGTAATATGAGGAAAAAAATTGGCAAGAAAGAAATCCGAACGTATCCTTTTGATCGTTAGTATATATATATATAGCTTAACTTGAATCAGAAATTCTATAGCATACAACTAAATACGTATGTAAGTACATAGGATTGTATATTTAATAGCAAGAACAACTCTCCAATTCCCTATGTATAATTACCTAAGTGTGTTTCAACTGGTTCAGCCTATTTAGTATCAGGCCTTGACCACTGGATTGTGAGTTAATTTTTTCCCACTTAATCGAATTAAATAACCAATATTGAGAGCAACTATATTTCCTCGTCGAATGTCCGAAAAGAGCCTGTATACTATGTATGAATCTAAAGACACTTATGTATGATTAAATTTCAAGCAACTTCTTCAAGCCCGTTGGCTTTAATTGGTTTAATGTGACAGCCAATGAAAAGCATGATTTATGAATCGTTTCCTTAGATACCTTGTCATTTATTGAGCATCAGACTTCCACTGTATATATACATGGAGATACACGGACAGAGACCGCAAGGGAAATTAAAAGTTCCACACTTTTCCGTTCAAGATGTAACGGAAAATAATAGTTTTAATATTGAAATGATGGCAATCATAATTTTCCAATGAGCAATAAAAATAGCTCGTATTTCGAATATCTCTTAAGAGTAAATTACTTTTATTCGCAAATTCTAGTAGTAAAATACCCATGAATGTATATTTTACTATTGTCCTCGATCCAAATATTTTTCATAGGTGAAAGCATTCTTGTGTCAGATGGAACCTCTACTATATGCGAGTTGATTTGAAACGTATACAGGGAGTTGAGCAAAGCTCAACTGATCATGAAGGTATAAAGGAAGATCGATTTATATTGCTGAACTTTCCATGGCCAACTTCCTATACACACTACTACAATACTCTAAGCTACTATAACTTGTTTACAATGCAGTGCAGTGGACTGAAACGAAGGAAAGTTATCATTGTTACATATGTATTTAAAGTCCTAACGGAATTTCGTCTAGCTCAAAGAATTATCCAGAACGGATGCAGCCCGCTCCAGGAGTTTTTTTCTGTGATGAGAAAAGCATACTGCTATAGCACAAGTGCAGAGAAAGAAATTCTAGCAAATCCCATAGCTTGTATAACCTACAAGGATTATCACTGATATAGCGAGTATTTAGAATTTAGTTGGACAAAAAAGGTTTGAAAATCTTGTGGTTTACTTTTCTGTAAGGAAGGATTTTCCTCTACATACTTTCTCACCTTCACATTTCCCCGGCATCCAAAATATATAGATAGTATGTACATACTCAGGATTAGATGAAACCCTTTTGAAGATTCTCATGCCAGTCACATATGTCACTGACATACCTACGTGTCACTAACGCACATATGAACTATGTATAGGAATTTTAGTGAATATGTGACAAACGAGATATTTTACGCAAGGATCAAAGGTTTTTATTGTATTTTCAAACAACAAGACGGAATACATGAAGTACAAGAATTTAGTTCCTTTAAGCTTAAATATAGTAGCGTATCTTATACGAAACATTATTATCTTACTGTAGAAATAGATAGTTGGTCAAAAAGAGAGACATAGTATGAAATTAGGAGGAAGAAATTCCACTGAAAGCATTGTCCCCCACCATCAATAGTGTAATAATTATTGCTGGACTTTATTGTACAGTATTTGATACATGTCATTGTAAACGGACGGTGCTGTAGTAACCAATATATAAATTATTGTATATTATTTGTTACATTTCCCAACTATATGCATAACATTTCAAGCGGAACATAAATACACAGGATAGTACGAGAGTAGTCTGCTTCATCTCTGTAATTTGTATACCCTTGAAATGATTTTCCTTTGGTAAGTACCATTCCCATAGAATGCTAATAAACAACTCATTTTTCTATTTACTTTCCACATCAACTCTGTACAAGAAGGATCTCCTATATTTTACAGTGCTTTTTTGAGTAGTAGTGGTTAAGTGGTGTGAATCTCATCCGTTTTATTCCTCATCATTTCCTATACAGCATACATGGGTTTAATTGATAATGTAGTAAATAATTTTTGGATTTTAAAGGGTCCTTACCTGAAGACACTGAAACATGTTCATACCGAGCAGATTGCTCGACTTCAAGCAAAAAATCAACACGAATGTGACCTCCTTGAAGATATAAGGTAAATTCTTCCTATCCTTATTTTATTCCATTACATTCCATTCTATGAAATAAAACAAATCATTCATTTATCAATTTATTATGCATTCTTTACTAGGTCATTTATCACTTTGTATTAATTTTGAAATTATAGTATGTATGTTATTTACATATTTATGCTACGTACAGTACTAGCAATAGCTACAAAATTGTCAGGGTCTACTTGGGTAGTGTAGTAGTTAGTAGGGCGAAAAACAAAGATTTGATTGAAATCCCTACAAATGTGAAAAATCTTATTAACAAGACCTTTAAAAAGGAATTTATTTTCCTTTTATATGTATTTGAGACTGTGTCCTAGCAGCTCCAATTTCTTAGGGAGATCATGAGTTATTATTATTATTAGTAATTTAAAATAAAGTGCAATTGAGTTTCTTCTACCTCAGGTCATGACTGATGTGTTTAAGACCTTGAATTTTATAAAAATGTATGGTAATCGATTGAAGTCAATTTCAATGTAATTAATTTACCCATGAAATCGCTTATGCAAAAAAAAGTCTAAAGGAAAAGAGCCAATATTTGCGGATAGGCTTCTGTCATGGCATTTGAGTTTTGGGAGGAAAGGATGAGAGAAAGTGAACCTTAGCTTTTACATTTCAGGGAAAATGAGTGTAGGTAAACAGACGTCTCTGTAAGTATTTAGAGAAGGATATCTATACAAGGAGTTCTATTCATGCTTTTCCAACGTAAGATAAACATTTCTATTGGAATAAGCTTCTCCTACAAGAGATAGTATAGTGAGTGAGTGAAAAGATGAAAGGTAGTTTGGCTCTCAGTGAATTTTGAAAGAGGAGAAATGGAGAAAGAGATTTATGTTAGTGTTGTAGTTTTTTCGCAATCACACATACACACACACATGTCCTTTACATAGGAACTTGACTTATTTACATGGTAGGAAATTTGATAGTATAAAACCTGTTGTGCTTGTTTTGAAGAAAGTACTTATACAACGTATTTTTATGTATCTCTTGACTTTTAAATGGAGTTTTGTGTAAGACTTACTTAAGTAACTACTTTTTGTCCGTTGTTGTGTATTTGCAGAAATTTTACTAAACAACGGTCGGTGATCGAAAAGACTTACGCAGAGGTACGGTCAATTTAATTTCAAATATATATATGTACTACACACATAAGTAAATAGTAAGTTGGAGGTGGTTTAAAATAGCAATTCTCGTTATATGGGGTAGGATTGTTATTTTATTTTATTACTCGTAACCCATCTATCTCTCCCTCTCTCTCTCTCTCGGTCACAATCAGAACCGTCAGAAAAAGTTGAAACCATCCTTTTTCGTGGTTATTCAAGCTTGTCTTATATAAATATATATGTATATGTTGATCTTGGTTTTTATATCCCAGCATGTTACCCAAAATACTTTTGATCTGACGTCCCAATATATGTACAGATGTAAATATATTTGCAATATATTTTCCTTCAAGATATTTCCTCCTCTACAAATATTGGAGGGATTTTTTTATTGAGGTAAATAGTACACGTAGAATTCCTGCCCTACTTTAATAGCTTTCCTTTTGCTTTTGGTTCTATACAAAGGAATTGAATTACAAGGTTATGTCATGTCATGTGCAGGAAATTCCGGGTGTGGGCACACAATTAATATTTTTTAATTAGAGTTCACTTCAATCCTCTTTTTGTACGTATCGTAATTTCCCATGTTGAAACTCTAACTTCCCCTCTCCTGGCACTTTTTTTCGTTTATTCTCTTTAATAATAAATGCAACTTTTGAGTGTAAACTTGGGTGAAGGTTTATGGCTGTTGTGGGGGGAGGGGGATGAATCCTCAAAGGCTATATTTTTCCTTGTATTTTTCTAACATAATTTATTTTCATAGGATTTGAGATGCTGTTAAAGAGGAGTATTTTGTATTTAAGATTATATACTGTATATTATGATTATTTAATTTATTCCTTGGGGATTTCTTAATCCTCTGTAAATAGTAGTAAAACAGAGACTTTTGAGTAATAACTTCCTTCAAATAGTAATACTATTTGGACTTCAATGATAATAAGTAATTCTAATTTTGGACAGGCTCTGCTAAAAATCTCCAGTGCGTACCTTAATAAGAAAATTCCATCCATTCCAGACCTAAGAGATGAGGACGAGGACGAGCAGTGGTAAGTTTATTTTTTAAGTATAGATTAATTTTAGATGGTAACAAAAATACTACGTCGGAGGAACGATTATATAAGTATTTATACTTTTCATCATATTATGTATACATATGGTGTAAGTATTGATTGAAAATCTTAGAATTCTTCGTTGCCATAGTACTGATTTTCTTCTTTTTTAAAAAATTACTTCCCGAGACTTAAAACTTAAAAGGTTCCTTCAGCTAAAAAGAATGGAGGTAAAACTTAAGGCTGAAAGTTATGGAGTAATATGTGCGAGGTAAATCTTATAGAAAGCGCGTCGAAAGTATATGCATAGACGAAACTAAGCTTTTGGGGAAGCTCAAGCATCATTTTGTCTGTGTATGCGTAGAAAAAGTATAAAATATTACATGAGGAAGGGGTACTAAGCCAGAGGGGCAGTATAGCAATACATAAACAAAGTATTATGATTAATCAATACTTTCTCTGCTACATAATTCACCTAAGGTTTTGTATTGAGCAAGAAGAAAATCCCTCTCACAGTCGAAATGCTTGTCCGGTTAATTATTTATCCAAACACTGTAGATCTTAATCTTCGGAACGACGTGTACATAGTTTTATTACCTTATCACGTAAGTAAAAATCCCTGTCGTGAAAAAATTCTTTACACTTGACTTCCACTCTCGTGCCATAGGATTTGCCTCCTAAACTTAGGAGGCAAGCTAGCCATCACATTTCGCATTTAATTCATTACAATGTATACTTGAACCCTCGATAACTTTGTGTGAAAGAGAAAGTTCTCAAAAATGACTTTGCTCTCAAGTTTCCGAATTGGATTTTTCAATGGAATTCTCTCTATTACAAAAGGAGCCTCAGAAAATTATGTCCTTTCATGAACAAGCAATTTTCCTGAGCATAGTTTTATTTTCCAGTATACATGCTTTGATGATACTGGGCAGTGTAAAGAACGAGGGATGAACTTAAGCATAACCTGGAGTGAATCCAGGGAACTTTCCCAGTTGTTAATTACTCTTTGCTATATTATAGTCTGTTAATTACCCCAATAAAAATCCTGCTCAATTCCCGGAATTGACAGCTATTGCTTTGACACCTTGATCTTTGGAATTACTCACACTTTAATTATTACTACATATATGCTTGTATAAAGTAATAGTATACACAATACAGAGCCTATGGCGGTTATTTACAACAGGGGATACCACAATTAATTATATTATTATTACTCATTAAACTTTTACTTCAGAATTTTAAAAAAAATGGGGGGATTGTTATTTTAATGTGCCTTCGCTTCGGCAAAAAAAAACTAATTTTTGAATATATTACAATAATAAATTACTATTCTCGCATAATTACAACAGGAATGTATGGAATGTTTGGCGGACAGTACTGGAAGAGAATGAGAAATTGGCGAGAGCCCGTCTAGCGGCGGTGGAAGTATTCCAGCAGCAGATAACGGATGATGCAAAAAATATTCGTCATGCAAAACTTCAAGCTTCCAAAAAGTGTCTTGATCAACTTGCGACTGTACAAAAGGAAGTGCAAATCAGCGTCCAGGAATTAGATCGAAATAAAAAACTATACTTTGAAGAGGAGCATTTGGCTCATGATGCACGGGACAAGGCACGGGATGCAGAGGAGAAGTAAGATTTAATCAAACTTTAATCTTTTCTATAACTATACATATACAGTTCCTTCACAGCAATAATTATTCTACTTTCCTATATTTGTAATCTCAAAAGGCAAATGGGATGCGAATGAGATTGAAAAAGAATTAGCGTGTTTTATTTTTTAAGGGGCAGGCTTGTTTAGAAAATGTCATTTCATTTGTTGAGGTCAATCTATACGAATATATTTCTATTTTTTATGGAATTTAAACACACGTTTTATTGCCTCAAATTCACTAGTCCCTATTACCTGATCCTGATTATATCGGAAATTCCAAGGACCACCTCCAATTATTTTTAAAAAACCTAATCACAATTAATGCTTTGGTTTACCAAAAAAAGATATATAATTTCAACATGATTTCCAATCGTACCAAGCAATTAATTCACTTGAATCCATCGTAATTACTTCACTTGTGAGTTTTTGTTACGCCCACATTTTTTTTGTACCAATGACATTGTATAGCTTTTCTTCTGCTAAACTCTCTGATTGTAACCCTTTCCCAAAACTTTGGATGAGACTCTTGAAATTTCCTAAGGTTACATTACAAGAGATAGCTGAAGATACAAAAGTAATTACTCAATTAGAGAACAACTTTTTTCTCCTTGTATAAAAAAAATGGAGCATGGCTCACAAAGTCACCAGGATTTGGTTCAAAGACAAACATGTAATACATACGTATTGAGTATATACAAAATACATCACATCGATCCGTACATTTTAAAAAAATATTGGGAAAAAAGTTTCCTTTCTTCCTCCCTACTATGCACATCGTATTACCCGCATGTAATGAAAACGTGAAAAGCCAATGTCTATAAATACAGAAGCTCATGTTTGTTTAAATAGCATGCCTAAGGACAAAAAAGTGATAGAGATTCTCGTACTGTTGACATTCTACGGATGATCATTCACTCTCAAGCCTCACCTAAATCCTTCAACCCGTCCTCTGGCATGCTCATTTGTTGTATTTATACATATATTTCATCCATTCAATGTAATTAGGATGAGGTAGTTCAAAAAGGAACAAAAATAAGTTGAAAACTAGAAGTTCAAAGTTGGAAAGTTCGCTCTTCGGAGCTCATATTTTCATAACGTAACATGGAAGTTTGTAGTAGTTTTCCTTTACTCTACAGAATAAGTTTGAATTCAAGCGTATCTCTATACATAGGAGCGACACAGAGAAAAACTTCCATTCATCATCATAATAATTTTCTGGAAAAAAAATAAGTAAAGAAAAAAATTGGGACTCAAAAGTTGTCAGTTGTACTCTAAAATCCCTCTACATCAGCTAAAATACCCTAAAAAGCTATAGTGCATATGAAATGGAAAAAATAATTAGGCAAAAGTTTACAAACTGAGACTCTGGAAAATTATATATTGTACTTTAAAGTAATATTTTTTAATCACATGCATATGCACACTAAAATTCAGTGCATTTTTAATACATTTGCATTGCTATATACTATTTACAGCGTTAGATATGCACACACATATATACATATGATATGATCATTTTAAAAATTAACTTCCAGACACTGCATCCAAATTTAGCGCACATTCGAGCAATAAGGAATTTCACTTGAAAAAAAATTGACCCTGACATTAATTTATCCATCATTGGATTTTTACATTTGTCACGACACGACTATTGGTCCATCGAAAATCCGACAGTAAATTCTTGGAAAATCGTCAAACCTATTTCCACAACTTCATGAAGATTTCATAACTCTTGACTTATTGGAGAGTGATATTCAAAATTAGATTTCTCAACTCCTCGTATCTATGTACATACTCAAGACTTTTTACCACTCTTCTATTACTCACCTGATTTATAATTCTCAGCACGAAAGGTTGAGTAACAAATAATAGTAAGGTTAATAAAGTACAAAAAAAGAGAAGGAGCTATTTCTGTACGAGCTGCATGGAAAAAGGGGCTAAATGGCCAGCACGCTGAGTTTTCAAAGGAACCAAGTTTGGAAGCACGTACGTATATACACTATTTCAGAACTCGTAGCCACCGCAGCTGGAGCGGGAGAGGAAATAGCCCCTTTTTTATTTAGAATATGAAAAAAACGAACTACCTTTTTTAGAAGTCCCTTATAACCCTTCATGAATATTGCTATAGCTCCTTTTTTAATTCAAGCCACGATATGAGTTATATTATTGTACACATGTCAAATCTACATCTACATGTGTATACTTAAGTTACACTTAATCCCATAGAAAAGCTGACATTCATATGTATGTATAACGCCGTATAAAAGCGAATTAGGGAATTTGCATTAATGCCGAAAGAGATTCAAAGGGAATTGGATGGAATAATAATTTTTGAATGAATTTCCAAAGAGGATTTCCACGACAAGAAATGGTGATTTTTATCCTCGGGATGGATTACAAATGTGTTGTAAATAATTCCTAATTGAATTCCTCTATATACTGTTGTAGAAATCATAGTTGAGAGCTTGCATACTAAATGATAATCGAGATGGAATATGTATAGGAGAGAAAAGTAGCATTTTTTTGATTTCCTTTTAAAATATATAATATTGAATACAATGAAAGCAATAATTATTTGTGAATGCAGTCATGGAGTTTGTATTCATAGTAGAATTTCTGGCTGAATTGCAGACTTAAGAAGAAAAAAGGCTCGATATTTTCATCCTTTACATCGTTGCAGAGGAGCAGCGTGAAGGTATGTATGTTTGCATTGACTATGACCTTTGATCACATTTCATTAGATTCACGGGAGTACTTTTGTGTGTGTGTGTGTGTGTGTGCTTTCCTATACGTCGTTCAGTATTGACAGGATGGGTAGCTTACATGTGTAACTGTGAGTAGAGCAAGTGGAGAAAAATATTTTCTCAGCTACAGTAGTACCTTTCCTCCATGGTGATACATATAGGAGAGAAAGGTGGATTTTATCTTGGAAAATCACTCTTCTCTTCGGAGAGATTTTGCGCGGAGTCGGGGAAAGTTGAGAGTATAAATTTTATTTTTACCAATAAGTAGATTTAATTCCGGATCCATACTATCACTCTTTTTATACATGTATGTGGATTTGTATCTATCTGCTTTCAGTTTTCTAGCAAGAAGGAGGCATGTGAGGAGAAATCAACCGGAGCCCGGAATGACTATTTAATCGCATTAGCCGTTGCAAACGCTCATCAAGATCGATACTTCAATGTTGATCTGGACAACTGCCTTCGTGTAAGTCTTTAATGAAATTTTCCTAGGGTTTCCAAGACTTGATTGAATTTGTGATCATGTCCCTTTCCCTTAAGTAGATAGTATATAGTACTACTATGATAAGCACATCATAATAAGTAAAAGGTCGTATGTTCAAACTTTTACATGTTGATACAAGGAGAGTCAATGTAGATTCATTTAAGTAACTCATTAAGGAGCCCGCAAAATGTGACTTACAAAGATATTGAGTTTGTCGGTGAGGTTGTATAGCATTGCTCCTAGCACTTATCACCATGAAGTTCTAATTAATTACCTTTCCTTAACTTTACTTCCTTTTGAAGTATATATGTAATTAGCAAACAATGTGGTGAAATGGAGTAGGTAGCATGTACTAGGTACTTAAGTGTACTCATTTGGGGGGGGGCACCTGATGATCAAAGGGAACTTTTAGCATTTCGTTAGAAGCAAAGGCATTTAAAAGTATCTAAACGTATTGTTGTTGGCAAATAATTTGGAAAATTAAATCATATCACGCTCGCAATTTTCAAGGGAGCAATTTTATTGCAGACGTTGGAAGGTGATGTGTATGATAAGCTGAAGGAATATCTGACGGTGATTGGACGCACGGAACTCCTTACTTGCTCCGCAGCCCAAAATTCATTTTCAAAAATACGAGACCAAGCTCAAATGGTAGGTGGAATTGTAACAAAAATTAGAAAATTAATTATTGATGTATTTATTACCCTTTTTTGTACGTGGGTGTGTGTGTGTGTGTGTTTGTGCGGATGTATGTGTTGTGCATTATTTTCGTTACATTAAAGCCAGTTATCTGCAGTATGATAAAATGAGTTTTGTATGTTTTTTTTAACATTTACATTTACAGGGTGTTAAGGGAATTCCGTGGAAGTAGTTCTTTTTTAAAAATCATATATACTGTGTCTATTGTATTGCTGACAATAACAGTAAAAAATCATTTATTTTTTCTGTGACTTCCACACCCGTAGATTGTATGCACCTAAGTAATGCAGTTGGATGATAAATAAATTATGAGGAGCGGAGTGGAAATGGTGCTGACAAGTACGGTGGTAAATTATCTGCAGTCTGAAAGTATGCAATCATAACCAATTTGCTCTATTGATGGTTACAGTTGTCAAGGGACTACAACGTAATGTGCTGCGTTCAGTATTATCCTGTTTTGAAGCAACATATCCGTTACCCGTTTGAAGCTTGCGATGGAGACCATTGCAGTAAAATTACTTGTGATCATGGTGCCGGTTCCCCTCTCTCCAGAGAAGCCAAGAGATGTGCTACAAAAATATGCAAAGAAATTCGAAACATTCGGGAGAACCAGAAAAGACTGTTCTATTTTCAACAACTCAAGGAAGCGGGTCATAAGGTGGGATGAGAGATGACTTTCCTTTGAAATTAAACCTCGCGATTACTTTGCTATAGTGTAATTTAATTACGAGCTCTATAGAATCCCCAGTTTTCCGACTCTTCAAAAGGGATTTTTGAGTGAAAATTCAATTACCGTTACTGATCTTTATAAATTATTAAGTATCCTGTCTATGTCCTATGCCTTGCCAAATTCCATATTGTTTCGGTTTGGAGGTTTTAGGGAATCTTGCCTATATGTACTGGCTTTAGTAAAAGTACCTATGAGAAGGGAGTCATGAAAAATGCATGGATGAATCATTTTGCTAAATTATAGTGGTCTTCGTTCCCTTTCCCTTAAGTTATCATGGAATTGTCAGCTATACATACCAGGTCAAATACATACAAAATTCATGAAGTTAGGGAGAGAAGATTTAAGTAAGAGAGACGAAAGATTTTCCTCTCGTCGGGATTGTTATGTTTTATTTGGAAACAACTGTCCTCCCCAGCTTCCACAACTGACAAGTGCTTACCATGAGAATTTAAATTTACTCCCGTAAACACATCTTGAGCTTTGAGCGTTGAAATCAGTTTCAAAGTTTTATGAGACATGAATAAATAAATTGTAAACATCTAGCAAAGTTGTTTTTCCTAAGTGAAGATAAGGTATAGGCTTTACATAGAGGGATTCTTTATGAGCTCAAATACATCTCAATTTAAAATAAATTTAGTAATAATTTAGTCATACAAGACATTCCTGAGAAAAGTTTCTTCAAACTTGTGTTTGCTTTGCCCAGAATGATCCTGACGACTCCAACGGACCGGATCTGGACACTAAGATGGATGAATTAAAGGAAAGTATTCGAAAGTCGGAGACGGAGAAAGCAAAGGCCGAGGGAATTATTGAGTGCCTCAGAGATGGCAATATAAATGTGGAAGAGTGGTTGCAAGATATTGAGAGTCTCACTACCACCTTAGATATTCCTCGTTCCAGTAGTTCCACTTCCGTGAAAACGGACACTTCAGGGGTAAGACTGACTTTAAATAAAATACTCACGGGTAAAAGGAAGATGAAAAAGAGGCATAAAATGGCCACTATAAAACCATCAAGGTCAACTTTTAAAGATGAACAATATGCATAACTTTTGAGAAGATGTAACGGTACTTTACCTTTGAACTATAATCACAGGAACAGCAGCAACCGCAGCAGATGCAGGAGACGTTTTATGATAGCGAGTCTAATGATGCTTCATTAGAGAATACTAAAGATAATGAGTCAGCTTCAGCTCCACGGGAATCAATTTCAACCTCGATTGATCATGATCAGGAAGATGATATAGACGGTAAAAATCTCCATCCCTTCTTCTATACAAAGTTTTGACTTCCTCATTCATTTTTTTCCTCGAGCTTTCGTGTAGATTTGTATGGGCCATTTATTTTCACTGGGAGACTTTTAAGGGAATGTTGTCACTTTTTCCATGCTTTTGTGACATTTGGGCTTATAATACATATTTCCTTGCTTGAACAGCACATGTTGAAATGGAGCGGCAGAGAATAGAATCTCTAGCTGCGACTTGGGATGATCCCACTCAAGTGGATTGGGGTGATGAGTCGGTTCCAGAACCTCCTGAACCTGTCAAAAGTCCACCTGTCACCTCCAGTCAAATTAGCCATAGGGATTCCTGGCCTGCTACCGAGCCTGAACCTGGAATATCGAAATGTGTTGCTTTGTACTCATACACTGTAAGTTAATTTGACTTCCTTTTAGGCTTTTAACCTGCACACGTTTGAGTAAAGAATTGATGAGACAATGTTTACATTGTTACTGTCGTAACATTAGTCATTTGAATGTTTCCCTACAGGCTCAGAACCCAGATGAATTAAGTATAGTTGAGAATGAGCACTTGGATTTAATTGGTGAAGGAGATGGTGATGGCTGGGTTAGGGCTAAGAACTACAAAGGAGAAGAAGGATATGTTCCTCAGAATTATGTCGAACTCGAGGGCTCATCCACAGCTGCAGGCTATCCATTACAACCTCAAATCTCCTTTTCCTCTGTCGATTATCATGTTCAGGATACAAATAATGCAGAAAAGACTCAGGGAGAAGAGATTCCGGAATCCGAGGACTTTGCTCCTCCACCTCCAGAAACTGCTCCTATATCTAATGGCTATCCTGAACAGGAGTCAGAGGAATACTTTCCTCCGGCTTCTGACGGCCATGCTCCTCTCACTTCTGTCTCATCTGGAGGTACCACTCCATTTATCAACGAACTAAGAGGCGAAGGTAAGTTATCGCTATTTCTCCTCAAAACATCCTCTTACATTGAAAAAAAAGTCCAAAAAAATTGTTTTCCTTGTAAAGTACCACAGAAGTATCTACCAGATTATATTCGTGCATATTTTTACTTCCCCCCTACGTGCAAAGCCAGTATAAATAAATAGTGCTTTTTTCCCTCAGACGATGGAATGTTTTGCCGGGCTCTTTACGACTACGAAGCAACTGCTCCTGAAGAACTCTCCTTTTACGAGGGACAAATCATGCGTGTTCTAAGAACAGTGAGATTTATTCCCTTACTAAACTTTGTTATAGTGGTTGATTCTTGTGAGGAAAAGGCAAGTAGACTTAATCAGTTCATAGCGCATTTAAAACACATGGTTATTTCATGCATAGCAACCCCACAATGAGGATGATGGTTGGTGGGAAGGAGAGTATGACGGTCTCAAAGGCCTCTTCCCCTCTGTTATTGTAGAGGAATGCCGGTGGGATGGCGAACCCCTTTATCCTGAGGTATTGTTTACCTTTTTACCCATCAAGAAATAAATTTTCCGCTTAAAATAACAGCCAGTAATTTTCCTTTCTTTTTAAAATCTCATAATCTCGACAATGTAGGAGGAAGAAGAGGAGGAAGACGAGGCTGATGAGGATGAACCTTCGGATTCCGGCATAGCCCCACCTACGTACACACCTCCGGAAATTCCAGGCCATTTATTACCACCAGAAAAGGTTATCGTTACACAACCCACGCCTGAGCCGGAACCAGCAGAAGAGACCCCAGCTAAGAACCGTACGTGCTAAATTTGAGCGTAATTAGCGGGTGTAGAGATTAGACGGTAGTTTGAAGTAAAAATGTGTCTTCTTTTAGCGAATTTTAACCCATTTGAGAAACTAATGAGGAGCTGTGTGTTTGTGTTTGTGTGCTCATTGCTTCTACTATAGCCGCTGCCTACCACTATGACAAGCCAAATTTTGAGATGGAGCTCAATAGCGATCAGCAACAAAAATATCATGCACAATTCAGCGATGAGCCCACTGTCGTCATTACCGAAGCCCCAGGTGAACTTTCTTGCTTGCTTGCTAAACGATTTTTATTTGTATAGTAACTCAGTTCCAAGGACCTGGTATTCGTCTGGGGCAGTTGCTGTTTTATAATTAACCAAAAATATGAGCTATGTAGAATGGATCATTAAATTGTTACTAAATTCTGACTCTCTATACTTGTCTATGTGTGTGATAATTGCTTACTACTATTACTAAGGTTTTTAAGTGATAATTCTCCTCAACAATAATGTTAACACCGATGATTTTAATTGACATTTCCCGCACGCTGCATTTCACCGTTAAAGAGGTGACAGTGACAGTAACCGAGCCTGACAATGAGATTGAGCAAGAAGGAGAGGTATAAAGCTTACAATCAATAGTCGTTGTTTTCTTTCCAACTGCATGCTTCCACACCTGTAAGTAGTTTAATATTTAATGTAGTCTGCGGCTAAAACATACCTTCTAAAATATTAGTTGGTATCGTAATTTATTAAATTCGTCAAATTAAAGTATTATCAGCTGGCACTTTAGCCCCGAATTAGGGGTACAATTTCCTTTGATACGCAGTCAAATGAATTGTTGTAAGTACGAGTTGTGTAAATCGATCATGTAAAAACATTTTTCTTTTAAAAAACCTAGAACCTCTGTTAACTTGAAGATGCAGATCTTTTACATTAGCAAGTTTCTTTAAATAAATGTTTTAGGCTTGCGATCCTGACCCGGGTTTGGATGTATGCCCAATAGTCATCACAGCAGCGACTCCAATGTCAGAGGAGCCGAAAGAATTCCCAGCACATGACAAAGAGGATGAAAGTAATGAGGAGACGGAACAATCAGAGCCGCTGCCCCCTCCTCCCCCTCCCCCTGCTGAGGAACCCGAAGATCCCCCTGAAATGGAGCAGTTTGCCTCGTTTGCTGACTTTGACAACAATGATTTTGGTGTAGAGAGTACCGAAGCCGTAGAATTTACTAGTGAAACAAGCCCCGAAGCCTTTGACACGACTACTGCAGATGATCCTCAAACTCAGGATAGTAACAACATTCCGTCAGCATCTTCCCAGGACTCGGAAAATTCAGCAGATACAGTTCATGAACAGCTGCCACCACCTCCGCCTTCGTCAGCAATAGATTCAAGTGTAGATAGCAGTGAGGAAACCAAGAAGACCAGTTTGGACATCCTAGACAACAGTGACAATCAAACCAAGATGTCTCTGGGCGAGAGTAGCGAGAGCCCTGTAACGCCTGAGGAACTTGATATTCAGAATTTAGCCAAATTGGAAACCTTGAAAGAATCAAATGCTTAAGAGAAGAAAAAATTTAAGTAAATAATAATAATAATAATTTAAAATAAAGGGCAAAAATATTATTCGTTATAAAAATATTAATTATTCTACTACTCCTACTACTACCGCTGCTACGTAAATAACAACTGACCCCTTTGTGAACTTCTCTAATTTACCTTCAACAAACCAATGAAAGGTTCCAAAAGAAAATCTGTTATTTACAATTTAGTCAGTGGGGAAAAATAATATGCAATGAAGGATTTGAAAAATTGTATACATTCATTTTTCCCGAGAAAGTAATGTAAAAAATGGTTTCACACTTCAGTCTGGAATAAGGAAGTTGTCAGTTCAGAAGACATGCCTCCTAGGCAGATTTGTAATAACAAATAAACACCCTGAAAACAAAACTAATAATTGTAGCCTATAATGTGTGCATTTCTGATCCAATATATTTTAGTACCACACTCCTATGAAAATGAAGAAACCTCCGACGACAATTATCTAGTCATCGTATATACATTTATTCAGTGTCATCAGAGATTTTCCAAAGTCTCAATAATTTCAGTTGATTGCATCAATATATGTTATGCTAATAATAAAAAAAATATTATTATATTTAAAAAAAGAAACGAGTATTCAAAAAAGAGGAAAATAAATCACGGGCAAAATACTATAATCATTTAACATGAACGATATGAGAACAAAACTAACTCATACATCATTGAGAAAACGTAACATCAATATACGTAAAAAAACTGTTCTACAAAAAGAAATATACAAACTAAGAATATAAAAAAAACCAGCATAATGAAATTATGCTTTATCCAGAAGAAGTAGTAGTCAATACAAATGATGACGTACAGACGTATATGTATGTACCCGTAGTTGCGGTGGAATTGCATAAATAAATATATTATGATGATATAACGTAAAAAGAAACAAGAGTACATGATTAAGCGCAATATTGTAACTACAACATGATTCACAATCTGCAATAATGATTTTCTCGATGTTCACATTTAGAATTAATGCCACATGAATTATTATTATCATTGCAGCGTCAGTCTCAGACTTAATTGAAATCTGCTTGTAATTTGTTATCAAAACTAAAATGCAAGTGTAAATGGACAAATACGGATAATTACATGATGCTCCTCAATAAAAATAAAGTTACTGTTTTAAGCCATTGGCGATAGACTCGTTTCTTTATTGTTGTGTAGTAAAAATTGGATGCTATTTTCATAGGCAAAAATGCTGGTCTAAATGGGTTTAAACGTTATGGCTACAAAAATTTACATGACTTGAAGAATCATATTTTTCAGATTTATCCTACTCACGAAATCAAATTTTTGGCTTCAGAAAATATTTTGGTAATAATTTTTTGTTAGGAAGGAATCATTAGAATATTATCATATTCCCGGTGCAAGTTTCTTTGATTAGCTCAACCTTCCACTACTAATAATATATATTAAGAACCGCCATAAAGTTATGTTCGTCGAATATAGAGTTTATAGAGTGAAGTATAAGTAAGAAAGAACTGTGAATTTCTTCCTAGAGAAAAGAAGATGATTTTATTTTCCCCTGTAATACGCTGTAACGTTGTACAGACTATACGGACATCCTTTTAAAAATATTACTGTATTCTTCTATTTCCTGTTTGGGAATAATAATTATTGCAAAATGAAAAGTTCAGCTACATCGGGGCAAATGGCGTTCGATAAAATACAAGTAATTAAAAGTGCTAAACAGTTCCAAAAGAAAAGGTCAAACACAACGGCTGAAATTGTGCCTTACCACGGTTTCTGCTCACCGAGCCTCTATGCAACTTTAATTTATCTGTCAACACTTCTAATGGTGAAGTTTCAAGATACATGCATTGGTAGTCATTTATCAGTTGATTACTGTAAATTTTAAACGATTTTGATCGTCCGTTATGTTTGTGTAGGCATTTTATACGCTGACAACGGGCTCAGCTTGGACAACTTATGGGGTCTACGTACCTAAACAGAAGTCCCGTACGATAACGATAATAAATTCGGCCCTTGATTATTTATTTAAAAGAATCTGCTTTACCTGAAAAGATTTGATTTGTGAATATGAATTCCAGTGGGGGCAATTTTCTACCTTTGCTTATCATCCTCTGGCCGGCTATTAAGCTCAGGAATTTTATTTGTCGCGGTTATTAAAGTACAAAATTACAGATATATACTATTAACGTGCAACATTTTATGCGTGCTTGTTATTATAAAAACAAGGTTGCGAAATATATTGAATCGATTTTTCTTCTGTAAAACTAATTAACTATGAGGATTATTAATGTTTTTGCAAAAGCGCTACAATGCTTGGATTCCACTGTACTTTGTTCTGACATGGATTAGTCTTGGCTTATTCATTTACGGAATGTCATTTCTTGGATCATGGCTGGGGTTTTCCGGTTTAGTTCTCCTTGTGGCCGATGTCTTAACAATGTATTTGCTCAGCGCATTCCTAAAGGACAGTCAACTTTACGAATCTATGGAACAGGAGCGAGTCAGACGAAGGAACATGATTCATCACTTTGCAGATGAAACGGATCAACAGATATTTTCCGAGCCGGATTCTAAGGAGTCCTTCAGATCGAAACAGAGTAAATCCGAACATACTATGGAGGGACATAAAATCATTGCTCAACATTAATGGGACTTGATTTCTAATGAAATATATCAACTGCAAATTAAAATGCATCCAATACGCTGACAAAAGATTTGCTACTAATAATTAGTACCATAATCATAAATAGTACCTAATAAAATTATTGCAAGTTGTCATGATCAACTTTGTTTAATGCGGATTTGAAATTGCGTCTACATAGTCTTGCAGTAAAAACTGCTTCACGTGCAATTTCTGATTTTACTTAAAGATTTCAGGCTTAAAGATTTCACAACCAAAGATTCGACTGGGTGCAAAAGGTATAATACAAACGATATTAACACGAATATCCTTCACGAGGCTTTTTATTCATTATTACTCCGTTACAACGTTTTTGAACCTGCTCAAAATACAAACATTCACAAATAATAAATTTTCCCACAACAAGCAACGTACATAGCTATGCAAACACTAATCGTACCAGAATATTGGCTGCTCATTAGTAGTGTTTGCAGTTCTTTGATTCAATTTATCGTTTCATGACTATAATAATAGAACTCGCTAATAGCAAAATACTCTAAAACATTCTGAGTTTCTGTTTAAGTATACGTACACATACTTATCAACTTTGCTCAATCCTTTCTCAACAAAGCTATGTTTTGATAACTCATACGATGAAATTAAACTGAAAGACATGAACCTGTAAATTATGTACATTGTAAACAGTACAAACATTGATTTCCATTGGAATAGCATGATAATACAAACTTTTTAGAAATGGTTAAATATTGTATAGATTGTAATGGAATAACATCAAAAATTATTATTATCTTAGCAAAAATGCAGTCTTCAACGATATTAGAAATGCTTGAATCCTTTCTTCTTTAACTACAATAATTATAAATAGTATACCATCATGTATGACCAAATGCCTGGATTACGGAGTATTTTTCGTAAAAGCATTTCGATCACATTTATTAAAACATGGTGACGAAGTTTCGTTCCATAATTTTTATCTAAAAGTACCAAAGTTATCTTTCTCCTGCTCTTACTTAAGTACACGGTTACCATTATATTATATACTTAAGCGATTGTAGTGTAAGCCTCTACGGGCTACCAGTATAAAGAATAGGCAAGTGTATCTTTTTCTTTCCTTATTCATCATATTTATAACATAGACTACTACATGGTTTCCACCACCATGCTATACTTTACAAAACTAGAACTCTATTTAAAGCTTAGCAATGATAACAATGATTATTATTAACATTAGTATTACTTTGTTGTGAATAAGAATCCCTGTCCTACCCCACTCTCTTTATGTAGATCAAATATCAAGCACAACGTACAGTATAGGATCTAGTGATTTCTGTCATCTTAAACAAAAAATATCAACTCATTTGACTTCAACTGTTGCAATCTTAAAAAAGGTACTTTAACATCGTCACACTTATAACTTCATTTCGTAACTCAGAGAAATGCTGGTGAGAAATAATACTCATACAAGGATACAAGTATTATTACAAATGCATATAATATCCAATAGTCCACATCCGACCATTGTTAAAAATACTGATACTCTAAATCAATCTTATGCTAAAAGCTCATGCACCACACAATCAGTATTATTATCTCTAACTTGGCAACACTCAATTTTTTTAAGTTGAACTAAAAGCGAAGCACTCGGAAATTGCTGGCTCGACTATTTTCTATCACACGCTGACGCTACGATGATGTGTTAGTTATTGATTTCTATTTCATATACAAAATGGGATCCTTATTATCATCTCGGGTAATGAGTGAATACTCGGAATCCATTGAAGTTTCCCCAGCAAGCAATTGTTTGTTGTTCCCGCCTGCCGCCTGCACTAATTTTAACCATTTTAGCTTTCAACCTTTCTCCAGCAGAATCTACAAAAAATCCAAAAATCACTCTCAACTTTACCCCACAAATAAAACTGTGAATCCAATATTAATAAAGTTTCCCAGTAATTACTTCTTTTCTATTATCTATTACTACTCTAAGGTCAATTTATTACACGCCACACGCGCTCTATAAATTTTCATTTGAAATAAAACGACTTCCTTACCTCACTAAGGATGACCCAATTCTCACTGGCATTTCTTAAAGTGATACGAACAGCCTTAATTGGGTTTAAATTATCTGGAAATTGTCCATCAAGCACTCCGAGATCGTCAAACTCATCTGAAAAGGTACAACGTATTTTAAGGTTAAGAACCAGCACACATTTAAAAAATTGGAGCTCGTACTTACACACATCATAATTTCTAACATTTGTCATGAGTCATGACAGACTGTTGTAATTCAACATTCAAAGGGAGTAACTTGAGACTAATCGATTGAAACACCAGTTTGTCGAATGCTTACCTACAACAACGAAGCCGTCTTTGGTAACAACCGCTGTTGAACCAGCAATGCGGTCGGTAGACTCTGAGGGTAGCACCTCCAAAGTGGCATTATGGAGCTTGTCCGACGGATGCTCAGCATTTCCACTGATAAACCTATAGCTGCAAAAAGCATACATCACATATGGATTTAGTAAAAACTCGGTTTCAGCACAAACGCCTAACAAAGTACGTAGTTAAGCATCTATACGTACAAAATCTCCACCGAGATGTCACCTACACATCAAAACAGCTATTACATGCATGCTAAAACTTTATGTTGTTGACCTTACTCACATAAATGCTATTAAAGAACTATAGTCTTGTACTGAAACATACCGCTGCACATTAAAGGCGTTATCATATTACCATGAAATGCGGAAGATATGACCGAGTCAAAGAAACTATAGAATCTAAAAGGAACCGCGTGGTGTTCAATTAACAAAACGAACCAATTTTGGATCATATGTCTACTATACTAAACAGCTTCCTCGAGTAACAGTATGTATGGTCATGTGTATTTATACAACATTCTTCTTGACCAGCCAGACGATGAAACAGGAACTACAGCAAAATATTTGATTCTGATCCGAAACAGTGAAATGGAGAGGCTGCACATATGAGTCAGAATTCCATAATAAAAGGTGGCACTATGTTCTACTGTACAAATTCACTTATGTGCTATGTTACTTTCTAACGGTCTTTCTGATGTAAACATTATGATTTTTGAGGCCAAGATAGGATTTATACACATCTTTTCTTGCTTACTTTGTCAAGCGAATGGGAAGAGCAAATGTAAATTTGATTGTATCACCAGCCTCGGGAGCTAAGCCCCAAAAGTAGTTTTTGCCTTGGTAAGCTTTCTCCAGAGAAAATTTCCCATAATGTTTTATCGAACTTTCGACTTTCGCCTCTGGATTGTCATGCCGAATGAACAATTCCAATTTCCCGAATTGACGATCCTGTGAACAACCATATGGAAGAGCGTGAATAAAATACGATCGGGACTGGAGTCAAAGTAATATATTTATAGATACTGCAGGTAAATAAAAACTTACTTTTAGCTTTTGTACCTTCCCGTTCAGGGAGGAAACCATCCCAATATGTTGGAACAAAGAAGGCTTATAATGAATCCAATGTTTATTGAGTTCACGAATACATCGTTTCTGCAATAGTAAAAATACAATCAGATTTCCTGACGCTCAACTCCGGAAATTATTTGAGGCCCCAAAGACAGAAAGATGGAATGTTGAAACCCAATGTGGAACCAGATTGGGATTTTCAATTTGAAAATATATTTTGACTAAAGCTATCGGCATTCCTCACCTGTGAATAGTCCAACTTGCAGTACTTGACGCTGAAAAAATGAGATAGCAGCCAGTCTCCAGGTTTATCCTGGTAGAACATAAGGAAGAACTCTACCAGCACCCATAGATCCGAGCTTCGGAATAATTTCCCTATAAAAAATAAAATTCATTTTATTTATAAAATCCACTTGGCACAAAATTTAATCACGACACTATAGGCTCCTGCTACTCCAGGATAGTTCGCAATATAGTATGACTGCATCTGCAGCATTTTTACGAGAAAAAAATTACACCATTGCAATTCCGTACCAATAAAACCCAGTTGGCAAAAGTCAAGCATAAACCAGTCTCGTTTCTTCATGGAGTTTTCTAAGGCAAATGATTTCATTGTATTTACGAATCCCTTCTTCGAAAGTACATCGTCCTCAATTTGCACGTAGTACGTTCCTCTATGCTGGGCATACATCATCAAGTAAGCATAGTCCAGATTCTGCTTCGTTCTCCATCGCGTACGATCATCCGAGTCACCCAAGGTTCCTTTGATCGTTTTGAAATCCGGATAATAACTAGCCGCTGGTGCAATAATTTCTATTAATCCTGAATCAACATCTCGTTTAAATCTGTAACAAAAAACATTTATTTACTCCTTCTTCCTAAATTCCGCTGCCACATCTACTCTTAAGCATTTGGGGAAATCTGAGAGCTTTTGTACCGGAGCTAAAAAAAATTGACTGCGTCAGTTGTAGTTTACCTGAATATTAATAGCAAGATTTTCCCCAAATCTTAAAGACAGCATCTGCCAAGAGAAAGATTTTGCCAGATGCTAAATATACCAACTTACAAATTGTCTCTCAAGAGCTCTTTGCCCTTTTGTCTACCCACTTTTATTTATTGTAAAAATACATACTATGGCTGTCCCTCGTTTTTCAATAAAATATACAATATTTTCTGGTGTATTAATAAGTTTTACAACTATTAAATCCACTTACTGTTTTGTTATTGAATTGACGGTACTTTGTACGAAAGACACATCTGGCTCGGCAATAAAAACAATAACCAACGTATCATTTTTTTCCAAAGGAAGCATGGAATTAATCAAATTTTGAAGAGTCGGAAGGAGATAACTCTGATTTGGACGTTTCACTGTTGGTACTCCGATGACTAATGACACTGAAATAATAATAAAATCAAATTTTAGTTCAAGCAGTCTAATCTTTCCAGGCTGCAACACGCTACACCATACAATAAAATGGAATTTTAACTCATACGTTATTTATGTAGACATCATTTTTTACATGAGAAGCTACTTACCACCCTCTCTATCTTTCCCAATGGTGAGAGCTGGCACGAGAGCTTCTTCATAATCCAGTAAATAAGGCAATGCATTGTAAATACTAGCGGTTTTAAGGCGATTTCGATTTAGAATATTGTGCGACGGAAGCCTATGTTCGGATCGACCAACACCACTGGCTGAGCTCCCACGTGAGTCCTCCTTCGCTACCGCGATCATATCCGCTCGCAATGCTCTTATCCCAGCTTCATACTCTGTCACATGCGTTTCTAGTGTTGCAAGCAGTCGTAAAATCTTTGTCTCTTGATCTTCATCTTTTTATGAGGAACATGAAAAATATTTTCAAAAATTTCAATTACATTTTTCAAGCTCCATTACAAAACCTTTGAGTAGTCAATTACTGACTGGCAGGCGTATTCATTAATTTACACCTTCCTTTGAAGTATGAAGTGTAAACAAGACCATGTTTATTTACGCGGGAGTAAAATAGTATTAGGGGAAGATAAACAAATTCCTAAGCCCAAAATATCAATACATACTTTCACAGTAATACGTAATACTATATTTAACTTATACTGGGATTTTGGCTCTTATATAGTAATACACGGAGAATCATCGATTGGAAATGAAATGTGCGACTTCTGACTTTCTGACACACACAGTTCAAAGATACGAGACGCATTATAGTTAAAAGGGAACGTAAGTTACATAAGGTGAGGATGCGTATACACACAGAGCAGTCTCTTAGCCTTCAATAAGTATTCGAAAAACTCACCGGTGGATTGAGAGTGCCAGAAACTTTGTATTAGACAGAGTAAGATGATTATAACGGCCACGGCTGCAATTCTATACGGAAACTGCATACTCTATGATATCTACTGCGGATGCGATCTGAACAAAGCGACTTCATCGGCTAGCTTTTTCCGGGTAAATTTTTTCACTCCACCGTTTTAAATCACAGACTCCTTGATCCGAGGACTCAAGATAGTCACGATTAGTGGGATGAAAAGGAAACAGTCTAAGGGAGTCAATCCAAACCTGGCCCACACTTCCGATGGCACACCGGGTAATAACTGATGCTGCTACAGGAAAAGTTTGATTTTTTTCCTCCTTTCTTTTCAGCAAAAGTGCCACGTGCACGTCACACGAATAAATAGTAGCAGTAGACCTTCTTCTCTATAATCTTGAGTAGTATCTGTCAAAGGAATTTTCTGTAGCTTCCAGGTTCAGCCTTATACAGACTGTCTCTGACATACTTTACGTTTGACATTGCTCATTTACGTCGGGGGACCTATTTCCGACTATGTCACTTACATATGTATGTACTATTTAGGTTGATCCCTGGGAAAATTTCCTCAAAACTATAGCGATCTACTCCATCTGCAAAATATATTAAGGTAGAAAAATGTCAATGAAAGTAGGGGTAGACACCATCAATAAGTTTGACTTCGTTCTGCATATTATTATTAATCATACAAACAACTGCATCAACTATTCTCCCTGCACTGAGAGTTCAATACATGTGACCATTTATTGATTATATATTACACTTTCTCACAAATATATATAAGCCCTTATCTGCATGTTTACCTACTCACTCCCAAGCTTCGCTCCTACTTTTTAGATAATTCTGACCACAATGACACCTCCTTATTCCCAATGCATATACATACAAGCGCTTATTCTTTACACGTACCAACAAAAAGGGCTCGATTTTATTCAACTTCCAGCTACCCTCTTGAGAAAATTCATTTCAAAATATGCGCATGCAAAACATCACGACATTAACAGACATTACAATATGTACAAAGCCAAGAAAATTTTAGCAACGTGGGTTATTGATAAATGCCTTTGAGGACACCTCACATAACAGCTACCTACAATGCCGGATATCGAACGAAGCTGAATGCATCTGACGTAGCATTTTTATCAGCACATATGCTATTTAAAACAAGTACAACCAAAAGTGCGATAAATTAACACACGAAATCCACTTGAATCGGTGTATCTACATTAGATATTACTGTGTAATACAAGTAGTCACTAAGAGGGAAATGATTACTCTTTGCTATATTACTTTTGCTCCTACTGCAACAGAAAGCCTTTAATTCCATTATTAGTGGAAGTAGTACTCACAAAAAGTTGTAGAGTCCTTATAAAACCTTTTAAATTGATTGCATGCCCTTCATAATTTACATTCTCTCCATTCACAAAATTTTACCAATTCCTGCCGACCCATAAATTAAATATACCCTGTTGACTTCCAAGTTGGAAGTTCCTTCCAATCCTATCATCGACATTCCTTTAAAAATTCTACCTAAACAAAGCCACTAAAAACTTTACAATGAAGTTCAGCTAAATGCCATGCTACTGAAAAATATAATCCTTTTACACTATCTCGGCTCAGGTGTACATAATAAGTCGATGCATACAATGTTGAATTTTTACACCGACCAACTGCTCCTTCCTTATCATATTTATCACACACCTGACAGGTTTCTCGCTCAATATAATTTTTCCACCAAATGGTAGTTCACCAATGTCATACGAAGCATTTCATTACTATTTGTTTGGTAACTCCACCCAAATTCTCCAGACTCGAAACATAGTACATTGTGCATTATAAGTTACATATATTACTTATTGGCAGTGGCAAAAGCGTGGCGGCTTTTTCCAGGAAATTCATAATGCTAAAGCCGGCTAAACTTAATATAATTTCCACCAACAAATGTTACAGTACTGTATATTAAAAACTATGATGCCAATATATGTATAATATTTGCATGGAATAATAATAATAATTTATTCAGGAATTTGCATGGAATATCGGCAGGAAGTGTGTATTTCCTCGCAGCATAGCACTTTACTCATTGCGCTTCTTATTTATATGCACAGTATACCAACCTCAAGTTAAATGTGACTGAACTATCAATATATCAGAGCCTCCAGTATATAAATACATCCAATACAAAAATGTACAAGAAAATCCCACTTCTCTTACTAATGGTTTTCGTAGGAAAGTCTGTAAAATAAAAAAAAGACCTAGCGAAAGAAGGTGAATAACTTATATGAAGAGAATATATAGGAAAAACTGTAAATAAAGCTTTCAGAAAGGCAGACTCCGCATGAATTACGTATAGATTTTGATCCATCCGTCCGAATAAAACAACAGCTCCTTTCAACTTTCACTCATACTCTTTTCAAAGTGCAGGTGTATACATAAATACATTACATCAACCAATGCCACATACACATAAGAGCTTCAGTCAAATAGTTTACTACATTCTACATTAAAAGTCCCTACATTCCGCGTTCCAGACCCTTGTGGTATGTAAAAAATTTAACCTCTCAATATATGCAGGATTTATACATGTATATATAATATGTATATATACATATATACATACATACATCTATAAATACATATATAGACATATAGGTAGAATTATATCCAAGAAAAAAACATCTTGTACCAAAAGCCTCACTCCAACATATCTTTTTTCCTTTCCGCACTTGAATTATTTCGTTGCTAGAGATTGCAGTGCTCACGTTTGACATACACACATTGTGATCAAATCAATAGTAGTTCTTGTTTGCTGTCATATAGGATTCTTAAGGGAAAAAATATTCCTTTAAGAAATAAGAGCATGAGCAATTACACTGGCAGCCACTACATACCTTTACTTTTTGGTAGTGAGATTTGAGTCAGAAAATAGATAATAATTAGGTTTGAGCAATCATCAGCGTCTGCAGTCACAAAGGAGTTGAAAGTTATTTTCGTTCAGTAAGATTTCTAGTGAGCAATGTAAACGTTGATACCACCCGACAGCAAGAAATAATAGGAAGGAGTCACAAAAGAAGCGTGTGTTTTTTTTACCATGCCAAGGAAATAATTTAACGGAGTTTTTCCCCCTAAATATTTTTTGCAATGTTTTTTAAAGTCAAAGTAGTCATTTCAGCTCCTCCCTTTAGAGCTACTACCTTTCTAAACATACATTAAAATTATATAACGACTACCTAATAATTATTATTATTACGATCAACGTGGAAATATGTCAATCCCAACAATGTAGTTAGTTACAGTCGTCGCAGGAAATGTAAACAAAAGTGATGGGAGCACAAGGTCTACGCTAAGTATTCACACGGTTTTTTAAATTATCATAATTGAGAGGATGAGAGCAAAAAATCGTACACTTGTCTCAGGAGGATTATTTTAAACGCACTCGGAAATCCGTACAGTATTGGTAGTAACAGTAGAACTCAAGTATAGAGTGGTATGACTTGCTCCTATGAAAAATAAATATAAGCTGGAGATGAAAATGATAATTTTTGTTGAAGGTATTTTTTTGTAGGTGCTATAGTATAACACTACCTCTTCACACCACAGGCAAGAGCATACGTGCACAGTCCTTCAAATCCCACTCTCGACTGATAGATGGATAGAAATGAATGAAAGTCCTATGTGCTTCTATAGCATGAGTGTTGTAAGTAGTAAGCAGTAGTAGCATTACTCAACTGACTCGAAGTCAGAACTTAGCGTGCAAATGTCTCCTTACATTTAGCCTGTAGTAGAACTCTGAAGGAACTAGAAGAGAGAGAGTTAGAACATGAAGGGAAAACATACAAAGCTGACAGCTTTGTACGTTCCGAATTGTTTAGGGAAACTCTGAGAGCGTAACTTTTACGACAGTCCAACCGAGAGGCATGCTATGTCGAATGATATTGAATTCGATGAAGATGCCTGAGAGTAAAACCTTTCGGATAAAGGAGAAATACATAAATATATAGCGAAGGAAAAAGTACAGCTAAAAGACTAAGTCCACGTTACTCTTTACGTATTCTACTGTCACAAAATCCATTATCAGGGTATGGAACGCACATACAGTGTAAATGGTACAAGATGGGTGGAGAAGGTAGTAAGTAGTAGTAGAATTAGGAAACAAAACCTGGATTCATCATGTTATGTACAAAGAGCATGACATCATGACGTTTTTTTTCACACCAGCAGTAGTGCCTTAATCCAAGTTTCTCGGCGGCCTCCTCATTTATTCATGACAGACTTTGGTCATCTATGTACACGTACACAGCTAGTACAGATAAGAAAGTGAAGAAAATTGCGTTGAAAGCTCATCCAGGACTTCAAGCAATATATATTTCCTCAAGAGAAATAATACTAGGAAGAGCTCTGTGTGTGTAATGAAGGGTCGATAAAGCTATGTCTCATTCAGTTGGTGATCTGGTCAAACAATATACTCAGAGGTCGTGGTTGCGTTAAAAAAAGGAAAAACTTCAATACAATAACTAGTACAAGGGGCTTCCAGGAGATTGAGCATATGTAACCTATACATTATGTAGGTTCAAACAGTCAGGGTGTTTTATGGGGCATAAAACTCCTAAATTACATAACATTTATAAATTGCCAGTACTTTCCTAATGTCGTAAACTGTCGAAGGGGGAGCCTACAAATCTACTGTAATAAATCACATTTTGCCGATTCTGTCTCAAGATGAACAAAGCGAGTCATTTTCTTCTACTATTTTAGCATGCATATGCATGCTCATAACATAACGACCGAAACATCGTAAAACTGATTACTGTCAAGCAAAAGCCTCCCCAGCTACTTTTTCATATGCAAATACGGCAAAATAAATCTCAGTCCTAATTGCCTACTCAAAATTATTTCATTTCCTTCAAGTCCTTCCTACAGCAACACACCTACGCACAAGCCCTTCTTTATGTAATGGCTACATGAAAAATCCTTACAGAGGTATTAAACAAAATATTTTATCAATCATTATTACTTAATTAGCGCCTATTTACAAACATCTATGACATCCTCAAACCAAATCAAGCTGGTAAGAGACAAAATAAGAGTACAGGAGGTAAATATTGAGAACAAAGGGCAGGTAAATAATTTCCGAAAGTGCCATATAATGCATAATTTTTTTGAGTCACTAAGTTTTACGGCATAAGAGGAAAGAAAGAATGAAGAAACAAAAACGAGTAATGTTGATGTAAGCTTTTCATTACCAAACGGAGATACGATATGGGCTTCAGAGAAAGTTGGGCAGGACTGAAGTAAAAACGCGAATAATAGCTTAAAATTAAGCTACGAGCTACGCCGCCAAGTGCACATAGGAAATTACATATTTTCATTATAAATTAACTTTTCATGAAACTATAAACCAACGATCTAAAAATCTGTCTCCTGTCTCTTTGTTTTATATTTTCATTGAGAGAAGTTCATCAAATTTTTGAGCTGACTCAGGAGAAACACGTTAATATAGCCATAAGTCGAACTGAATCGTCTTATCTAAATACGACATAGGGCACATGATGGGAATGGTTAAAATCACTGCAACATCAAGATTGATAAGTTTCGAGTGTTCTTCCGTAACTGTTCATATACGGCATCTTCCGTAACTTCCACATTTTCTCCCATTCCGTAAATGCCCATCATACGAATAACATCAAATGAATTGCCAATAGTGAAGGGACATTTACAATTCCCTGTATTCTGATTCTCTGAACCAATTCCGTGGTTGTTTATATAGAAAAATAAAATCATTTATTAATGTAGGCCAACTTGTTTGTTTTAGTACTTTTTTTTGAATTCGAATTACTTCCCCATTAGATTAAAAATATTTTATATACATTTTTTAAAAGCAAGTATGCACCAAAGTCTACTGAAATAAGATATTTTGCGACTCCCAATAATTACTACAAAATGATTTGTTACTTTTGATGTTTACAGGGGGGGCCTTACATTTTGTTTGCTGATTACCCTGTCGGATTTAAACTCTCAAGTAATTTAACTGAAATCATTAAAAAAAATGCAATGACCATAAATTTTAAAGTGAAAAGGAACGTCTACACTTTTGACTTTGTCTACAGCGCTCAACCAAAGGGGTTTTCAATGTCGCGGTATTTAAATCGTCACATTTGTCGTGTTTCAAATTTTAATTGTTGCTTCACTCAACCACACTATCTAACGATTTTAGAAAGTAAGTTAGGTAGCTTTCCAGAATAATTTATACCACGCTTTTTTTACATTACATCCAACTCAATCAACCAATTAATAGCTTAAAACCATTGTAGTAAAAATTTGTTAAAATTGTATTTTGCTCGGGACAATCTCAGCCGCCCACGCGGCACATGAAATTTACATATATACTAAACGACAAAGGTGACAGCCTTAAAACTAAAACACTGAAAGCCACAGACTGCTATCAGGGTCAGGTCTCAATCCTCGAAATACTGATTCGCCTGGAAAAAAATTAGTTTAAAAAAAATTGGTTTATATTTTCAGAAACGGTGAAGAAGTACGGAAGTTGCTTTGTGAACAGTTGTGGTCCCCAACTATCCACAACTTGATGGAGAATCCTCCAAGTTTCTAACAATAATAAGTACTACTTGCAATTTTTCTTATAGACAAACTGTACGTCATGCCTCTTCCAATTGGACAAGGGTCGTGAATATATTAAATTCAAATGAGAAATGGGAAAACATGTGGTAATGTTCATAATTCGCATTATCCAACGTGTAGCTTACATGTGTCACTCACTTCACACCATTCGTTTTCCTCGTCTCATTCGATCGACTCACTGACATGTTCAAGCAAGAAGAAAACCACATATAAGATTTCCGTACATAATTACATAAGTAGAAATGACAAAAAAAAATTATTATCACTTTTACTATACTATAAATATACTTGTAGAAACAAATGAATAAATTACAATGTTACGTCACACTGAATTGACAGCAGTACAATGTGACGAGACAACCAACCAATCGTTATATTATGCATTTATTAGGACATTGCAATCAGAATAAATGCACCTAATGAATCAATGCCAGGGTTTCCTACCTGTAACACCAGACGTGGTAAAATGAATGTTTATATTACTAAAATGTCATATATGGAAATAATTCCCACATGAACACATCTGCAATCTACTTTACTACAAGTGTGGCTATGACCCCACCGGGAATTACTTATGTACAAACAGAGTAAGCATGCAAATATGTACTATCTTTTTGACAGCAAACGTGAGCAGCTCTGGCGAATTACTTAATGTAATTGACTTTCGTCAAGTCTTGGAATCAAGTTCGGCTATTTGCCCACATACTCGGTTCTCAGTACGCCTGAGTCGGGAGAAGAGAAATTCCAAGAACGGGAATATTATCAAGCCTTTACCATATATTCTAAAGGGTTTAAATTGAGACGAAAAATACTCCACGGAAGTTGAATGCAGTCATTACAATGCTCTACAATGAGCAAGGATGTGATGTGATGTAAGCCTTTAAATACTTTAAAGCTTTTACAAGCGCTTACAGTCCTCTTCTAGGACATTCACGTTTCTATTCATGTGTACGGATCTCATCAATAAATTTCGGATCCTCATGTGAACATAAATATTTCCATGCATTACAGAACTACCACGACTGTTTCATAATTTTTGCATGCCTCCAGAATCCAAAGCTTCTATTATTTCCAATCCCTACGTTGAATTCTAAATCACTTACGATGGAGATTAAAACCCTAGTCTCAAGAGCTGTAAACAAATATTATGGAGAACTGGAGAGGATAATCTTTATCAGGAGCTTCCGAAACAAGGCATAATTGTATTGCCTGAAAAGAGATTAGGTCGCGTAATATTTGCATGATTTATTTCACTTCACTACACTATCATAATGCTCCATTCGGAATTATTATATTTTATGAAGTACGCTATTATGGCTTTGCATTCCATCAAACCCCCATGAACACTAAACATGATCCTATTATTTCTTATGAACAAATGAGTAAAAGTGCTTTCGATCACAATCAGTCGGTAGTACCGTCTTTTTTGCACGTGCTGAGTGATTTTTATTTTACGCCGAGGATTGTATTACTAGCAGATGTTTATGTGTACATTTACATATGTGTCCTAATTTATGTTCTTACTTATTTAAGTGCACCATAATATATCCGTCAAATATTGTTCAATACACATGAGTTTGTAAAAAGCTATGCTTTTACTCTTACTAAAAACCCCGGATACCTTCTGCTGATTCGGGACTACTAATCCTACACATGAAATAGCCTGAGACCGACTTGGTATACTTGGGGACAATTGGGAAGATACATAAGAAATGTACTTCTACAGAGAGAAATTTAGAAGCAAAAGAGTGTCTGCACTGACAACCATCACCGTCGTCCGAATGCGGTAGATTTGATGCGTAAATTTAATCAATGTCGAGACAATTTGGTAGTTATGCCCAAGCACTTATTTGCAACCAAGCATACATTAATTTTGGATATCCATATAGACGTAGAAGTATTTACTGAGGCATTGTGTGTGTGTGTGTGCGTTCGAGATTCGAGGAACCACTTGCCACTTGAAAAGCTAAATTATTATAACTAACCTGCAAGCACATGCATGCACCAGAATGTGTGTTGCTCTGGCTCTAATACTAATTCTCCGTACACATTTGGCATTCAGAGGGTGCAATCTTATAGAACATTGTCAAGGAATAAATTAACCTAAGTAAGGATTAAAATACATTAGGTACAGCTATTATTTCCGTTACACTGAATATTTTGTTGCTATAGTTACATCCTGCATTATCTACATGAGGAGAGGAGCTACCTATATGACAGTATAAACCAAATACCGAATCCGTATTTCTACACCCTACACGGTAAGGTTAGTGCTAAAAGAACGCACCACTTGATTTATTATTCATGGGAATAATCCTATACCATCATGCTGTTTTCGTTATGGGTTTATTCTGTTCTTCAAGAGTCTCCGCTTCTTATTATTGAGTCGAACTTTATGTGAGATGGCAATAACCCATCCACAAAAAATCTCCACACAATACTCCATTAGAGCGAACAACAACTCCAACCAAACTTTTCCACAAATAACACTTTAACAAACCACAAAAAATACTTCCACTGCAAATAATATATTTCAAAAGTTAAAGTTACAAATTACACACATCAAAGAATACTCCCACATTTTAAACAGAAAGGTCAAATTATTCTAGAAATGTGGCAGACTAGTACCTGTAATAATTAATGCCATTTCCTCTCATTTTATCAGTTTCAACAGACACGGAAAAATATATCAGTGGCAGTTGCTATACTTTCCAAAATAAATATTTTATCATGTCATAGAATTGCATATTATGTACATAAATGCATATGAATAGTTTACCGCAGACGTTACCAAGAATATTACTCTTAGAAGAGTGACATTTTGGTATTTCGAGATGAAGAACCTCCCTGGGGATTGCAATGTACTACATGTGCCTTAGAAGTATAATTCATCTTTCTCCAATCCGGAACTTATCGAATATAGAATGTCACAGCTTAAATGTCATGGTAAAGCAATTATTACAAACTTTTTAGGTATTATTTTTGGTCACATGATCCTGGCCTGATTCCCTCAGTAGGAACTAAGAACAAGAACTTACATTTATTAGCAGAAACGGAGCTAAAGCCCAGGGAAATGGTTGTGAGTAAGGAACGGAATAATATTCACCTTGCTAAATTCAAGAGCACTCCTCGAATCAATTATAGTCAAACTGATTAATTCACACTGACACAAAATCTATCTTATAGCCTGGTTTAATGGACTTAATTGACTGCTAGAATCCAGCTGTGTCATAATGAAGGAATGGGCATTTATGTTATTGACGACCTGATTTTATTACAAGTCCAGGTCCCGACATATGCATGTACATTATACATAATACATACACTTTATTAACTACTTTGAGTTGAGTAAGAAAAAAATGGTGGTCGTGAATTGTCCGCACTTGAAAGAGCCGTAGAATATTTTCTCCACGAAAGACTACCATCCTTATTGTGGTACGTTATACATATTGAGTCATAAGATATTTATGAAGGAGAAAATGAAGTAAACTGGTTCTACAAACTTAACTGTATGGTAATAAGTTTCTTATACATACTGAATGAGTTCTTGTCTATATACTGGATAAGTTTAGAAGTCCAGGAGTATACGGCGTATATTACTTTCATCCAGCTCGGCCCTACACTAGCAAAACTTTTACAACTTCACTAACTTGCTTCTTTCTAAATGCATGGACATTTATGACTTTTTGTGTCGAGAGAAGAACTGCACGGTGTCATTGTGTACGCAGACCCATGCATCCCAAGCTTCACTTACTCACTTATTAGAGGATCAGTCTGCGGAAAACGTCTTGGCCTGAAACTGCAATAACTTTTCACCGTCGCCTTATTTTCATTTACTATTGTAGACAATAATTTTAATTACCAAAAATAACTCGTACAACGTAGAGTGAAACTTTGCAAATTCTAGAGTTAAATTGACGTTCCTTAGTCAAGGCAGATCCTCTGTGTCATATTACGCCAGATAGTACGCAAAATATTAGCATTTTTACAACTAAGTTTTACACAGAGTCGAATAAATAGAGTTTCAATGCGAAAACAATTAAGTGACAATTATGAGCACAAGGAAAGATATCGTAGAGGCAATTTGAGGAAACAAGCGGGTTGTTCTTTTAATCAATGGAAAAGAGAGCACAGCTCTTTTGCTGCTGAAAATGAAGAGGTGTCCAATTAAATTCATAACATTTATACTAATTATTGCAGAAAAATAAGTGAGAAAGCCTGTACTATTACATTACATAAGCATATATTACTAGTGATACTATAGTTTATTGTATACATGTTCTTATAAAAGTCACGAGCAAAGTTCTAAGTAAATGCTCAACAGATAAAGTAAACATGATGAACTTACTACAATAACAGGCTACAAAAGAGGAGTATGAAAATTATGTGAAGATCATTTGAGATTTGAGTAAAATACGTATGTATGCACATGTCCTTATTTCCTAGGTGTGCAGTATGTACGAACCTTTTCACAATTGTAGTTGATATAACCTTTAACATGTGTTTTGCAAAGGCAAAAGTAGAGTCAATGCCAACATCAACATCAATAGTAATCCACAAACCAAACAGAATGAAGCAAGTTTTAATTAGCACCGTAGTTAGCCATACTGCAAACTCTGTTGAAACAGGAGGGATGCAGAGTTGCGTGTAATTGAATACAAGCACGAAGTCCAGTAATTATATCGTCGACTGCGTACCCATCAATTTTTTATGGCTCTTCCTCCCTATGTTCCGCGTACAAGGCATCTGGCAATGGTCCTCCTATCATTTCCAGCTTAAATTATCTCGCTTATTAATTTTTTGGATGAGTAGCTAAAACAGGGATTTTTCCGAGGTTTCATCTTCCTCCTAGGCCGTGCATACATATGCGTATAAGTACATGTAAAGATATAAACTGACTGGTGGTAAAAATACTCTAGGGCTGATGAGGAAGTTTTATGAAAACTTGCGAATGAACTGTTTATTTACTTCATTTTTTCTACTCAAGGATTCTTGGGCGTTTAAAAGATTTTACTTCAGAGGGGATATTTAGCTTCTACATAACTCAATTCCGAATGTTCACCCGACATTTTTCATGAGGTAAATTTTTACAGTGTTAGGCCATCCGAAGTAATCTACACCACTCTGATCTTTTTTGGGCCTCTGGAGCTCAGTAGGGTAAAACGTTATGCACACACGTCAGAATATGAGTACTGCTTCAATAAACGAAAAATTTTTGGCAACAGACGTGTTGTCCCTAAATCATGGTTCGCATTTTAGAGTAATAAGGGAACAATAAAACTCTTAGTTTATACCAGTTTAACTGGAGAGTGAGAGGATCATAAGTGTTTATTCTACCTCGTAGGGTTGAAAGACTCGAGGGAACTCTCAAAATCATGACGAGATGCTTTTAAGTTATTTTTTTGAATGAAAGGATAGCAACTGGGCCTTCCAAAATTAAAAACCACAAGATCCCTTCCGGTATACGTACTACACGGAACTACACGGTGAAACTTTGCTGTTATTTTTCTACCCAAGGAAAGAAATCCACGACTCTACGAGAGATATCAAATCGTGGGGACTTTAGTCAGCTAAATATTCTGCGGCGCTTTCAAGGAAGTCTCCTGAGTATTTCGAGAGAACATTTAGGAAATGCTCGGCATGTCCCATTTTTGCAGCGTATGTCGAGGAATTCAATCCCGAGAGTCACAAGGTATATGTGCAACCTGAAATCTGTTTGGTCTCAATTAAGCCAAAACATTTTCACCACGTAAGAAATTAATGATATTTAAATTGACTGTATCTGTTCGCTACAAATAAGTCAACATGGGTTACACAATTCTGCCCTTGTCTCTAACACAGCTTTATTCAGCTATATTATACCGCCGTAAAAATAAGTGGTAATTAACCGACCGCTCAGCCTAAAGGTCGCCTATAAATCCTCTATCTCCACACCAAATAAATGCCAAACCATTTTAAAATTGGAATATCTATAACTTGTAATAATAATTTGTCAAACATGTACATGTAATTACAGCGACAATAAATCAGTCTCACTTACACATCATAGACGATCATTTATAGTTACAAAAAATGTATTTTCCCCATGCACAGAAAGTACTAGATATATATGCGTGAAAGCAGTAGACAACACAAGTAATACATTATAGAGCTTGCTTCCATAATTTTAATCCATTTTCTAAAGCATCAAAATCCAAGGAACACATACAGAGCTAGAAAGTGTGCTGTGAACGAGTACAGAGTCATAAAGATAACACAACCGATTATCCACATTAAGCCACAATCAAATTAAAGTATTTACAGCAACAAGTACAATAAAATCACTACGTTTTCAGTACGATCCAACCACCAAGCTTGACAAATTTGTACCGTAAATATTATGTGTTTATATTCATAGATATATGTTCCACTCACCTGTCTCTAAAATTCCCAGTTTCTTCTTTCAAATAAAAAGGTTTATATCCTGCCTTTGTTTACTTCTAATACAAGGAGATCCGTTAATTAAGATTAAAGTAAAATGGATGGATGGAACGTCGCTTTTAAACTTCTTTAAATCAATCTACACCCTACTAATTAAGTTTAAGTTTTAAGTACGTAAGTATATTTTTATACAACTCCGCAGGCGGACTCCGTCCAGGCAAAAATTTAACAATTCTGTACATTCACAAAAAATACCTTTACAATTACGTAAAATTCAACAACTAATAATAAATAGGACGTAAACATATCAATGTTACTATATTTCCAGGAAACAATATTTCTTCACTTCCTTCTCCAGTGAAAGGTTTCTTCCAATTCCAATTCACGATTTTATTATCAGTGAGCTTGGGCTCGTTTTGGGAGCCAAAACAATAAGAGGTAAATTAATAAATTAAATTCTAATCACAAATCAATTAGAAATAAAAAGGAAATAACTGTCAGTGCTGAAGTTGTAGAAAAGTGTGTTTAAACGGTGTACACTGGGCGATATTGTTCCTGAGAACTGGTGAAGGTTATTGGTACTTTAATAAATTATTAGATAATTACATATTCATAAAGGAAGATATATTTATTTACTCTGGAATAATTATTATAACATTTTTTATTACTTCATTTGCCCACTTGGTAATGGTAAGAATATTTCTATTTTTCATATTATTTCAATATCACTCTTCACCGTTTACTCACACACTCACTCACACATAAACACACACGAATATCACACAAGCAAACTTAAGGTAATTTAGCCTTAAATATTCCAACTTAACTTGAAATAATTTCTCCTGTAACTACAGTCCCACTTTACTATGTGAATTCCAGTGACAGAAACTCAATAGTAAGGACTGTAAGGAGCACTGGTACCTACAGTTTTGTGTGCTTTGTAAATTCGTTAGCAGACTCTGCCTCAGCACGTTACCCCGAAGAATAGGAACTGCTCAATGTGTTGTATCTTTTACTGTTGTCTTGTTAAACTTGGCGGAAATCCCACCAAATGGTACTGTTTTGTGGCCAATACGAGATCTCCCTGGGAAAAGTAAGGGGAGTATTCAAAAATATTTGTCCATGTGCGGTGTGCGCGTTAAATTATTTACAGCAACGTGGTCCAAGTCTCCAAGTCCGCAAGACTTTGGCAATGAGAATATTTTGGAAAGTGGAAAGTGAGTCTTTAACTGGAGAATTAAAGTTGCATGTAATGTAAAATGTGAGGAAAGTGTTGGGAATTTTGAGAAGTGTGTTTCCTAATCAAATAAAGTGAATTAAGAAGCATTAGTTTGTGAACATTTATGATAAAATTAAAAATAAATAGCTAAAATGGGGAAGAGAACAACTGGCACTAGACATAAGAATGACAATACTTTTCGGGTAAGTAAAAGCTGTTGAGTGTGAAGTTGTGATATTGTTGATTTTGAATTGGAGATTATTTGTTTTGGAATATTCTTATTTATATGTAGGATGTAGTTGTAATTATTTTAAAATGAAAGGAAGGTGAAGATGTGAATGTATTATTGGATGAATTGTAGTTTCGGGGTCAGAAGGAGAAACGGAAGTCGATTGTGGTTAACCGGCTGGGAATTATCCGAGACTGGTTAAGAGATGATGAGGAGGAGGAAGAGCTAAGCTTCCTGTACAAGGTACGTTGAAAGTTTTGAAGGTTTAGAAGGTAGGGGTGAGGAGAAGAATTTTGTAGAAAAAAACGTGCAGTTTATTGCATTTTGCAATGTAGTAATGTGTATTGATGGCACCGTGGACGCGGGTTAAATGGGTGTTTTGCAGGAGATGGTACATTGGAAAGACCTGAATTTGTACACGGAGTTTACGGAAACTTTGAATGAAATTGGATCTGATGTGAAGTTACTGGCACAAGTGATTCATCAGAAGGATCAAATTATTAATGTTCTGCTGTCAAAAATTTCTGTTGCACCTGCAGGCTGTTTAGAAGCGCTCTATGGGTAATTCTATACGAATGTCAATTTGTTTAAGGGTGGCTGAATGGTTTGAAAGATAATTGCGATTGGATTATGTTTTTGTGTTCATAGGTTGTTGACTGCAGTGGTTTCGGATTTAAGGCAGGAATTTGTGCAGGCATTGCCAATGACGTTGGAGAAGATCGCGAGCGTCATACTTAGTACAACTGATGCGGACGTCATTGCGTTGAGTTTTGACTGTTATAGCAGGCTGTTGAAGGAATTAAAAACTGGTGTCTTAAAGAATTTCAATGGCTATTTCAAACTTTTTACCCCACTTTTGGGGAGTAAAGTAAAGGATTACATTGTTAAAAATGCTGTCAAGGCTATTTCATTTGTTTGTTGTAAATATGCTGCAACAAATGTGACTGCATTTTGCAGAAGAATACATCGGGTCCTGGAAAGCTGCAGGGATAATGTAAGTCATACAGAAGCTCTACTCGTATCTAACATTTAAATATTTCGGTTAAGTTAAGTGTTACGTTGAGTAAAATTATGGTCTGTTCTTTTTAGCTGGAAAGTGGTTTTGTATTGTTGTTGAACGAAATGATGTCAGAGTTGAGGCCAAAAAATACTCTCGATATCTATCAGTTGATTAAATTTGTGGATGAAATTGAAGGAGATACAACTAAATGGGAATCTTTTGTATTGTCTCTTGTGCAAGTATTACTCACCCGTAAAAAAGGGCGGGTCAACGATGAAATTGTTTCCACCTGGAGAAAAATACAGGTAAAAACCTTTTAAAGACAGCTATCACGAAATTGTTGAAAAGTATTCAAACACAACAATTTTTGACTTAGGCTGTGTTGGCAGGAGACTTTTTCTCGAAAAGACTTGAGTTTTGTTTACGAATGATCAAAACTATGTTTGGGAATCAAGAAAATAGCCACGAAGTTTTGTCTTCCATTTCTGAAGTGCAAGTTCAGCTGAGCAATTTAATCATCCAGAACAAACATGTATGGGAACGTAATGCAACTTACAAGGTCGAAATTATTGAGTTAGTTTGCTGTACTTCGAATTCAGATATTTGTGAATCTGTAACCAAACCTCTGCTTCAAAGTATTTTACCAGCGTTGGATTTGAAAGAGTTAAATTCAATCAATGAAGCCTTCCAGTCCAGATGTGGTAACTATTTGGAATTGATGAATCTGTTTGGTAATGCTTACCGACGCATTCAAACTCAGGAGTCATCAGAAGAGGCAGATCAAGCTCTGATATCATGGTATTCGGATTTAATAATGAATAACAATGGCGGAATTCGGCTTCCTGATTGTGTAACACCTTCAGTCAATGGCTATACCGGGTTATCGTTACCTTGTCACTATTTCGGTAAAGAGCGTCGCCGACGGGCAGCCATGAGTCAAAATTTCGATTTAAAAGACCTCCTAAAGATAGGAGCGTAAGTTAGCATAAACTTCAATACCAGTAATGTCATTAAGATTACATGTGCATTTGTATCAAATGTATGTTTATTTACGCAGTGATCTCCTTGAGTTAGGGGTACGAAGTACAGACAGTTTCCTTGCTAACGAAGACAGCTATTTAAGATTTCTCGTTGTGCTACAGCAAGTGAATCTGCAAGATCATCCTAGCATGAAAACGTCGCTTGTTAAACTTTTTGATGTTGTCTTAGCCATCAAATGCTGGGAACAAAATTTAAAATGCGCAGCAGTTTTATATTTAATTTTGGAGTCACTCACCTTAAGTAATGCCTTTGCGGATCTTAGAGGCAAACATATTTCGAACTTTATTGAAGCGATTAGCAACACGTCAACGTATTCCGATATTAAGAAGGGCAGCTCGACGTTTTCCTTGTGGAGTTTGAAGATGTTAGACTTGGTTCTTTTCAACTTGGAACAAATTGACGATCAAAGACGACGTGAATTATTCACGTACTATGGTGTGCATCCAGATGAAATTTTTGCAAAGTTGGAAGATAATCTTGTCAGTGGGTTCAAAATGGTATGCGTTATTCAGAACTTCACCACTACATTTTATGCTCTGTTTTATATTTTTGGTTAGTGATTTTGTTGTCTGCGTGTTTTTCCAGGTCCGAACTTTAACTTTATCCATTCTGATACGTTTATCTTCGTATCGTTCGTCATCATGTAAGGAACTGTTAACATTTCTGACTTTAGCTGCTGAAAATGAGATTTCTGAGCTGGATATTACCAGTTTAAATCACTCCTCAAATTATTTGGAAATGGAGTCGTGCCTCAAAAATATCAAGCCGGAGAGTGGTCTTGACATGAAATTTATTATTGTGAGTTAATTCATTGCTATGATAAAGTGTAAATCAGATTGTTAAAATGGATCGATGATATAACCAAATTATCACAAATTTTGTGTGGCTACAGACCCCAACAAAGTACCTTCTTGGTTGTATGTTTCACAATCATGCGAAAATTTTGCAAGTATGCCGGGATACCCTAGCACCTATAGCAACATCAAAACTGCCTGTGGAAACGTTTTGGAAAATTATAAAAGAACGGTTTATTGGGATAAATAAAAAAGATTTTGTTGAGCCAACCTCATTCACGCATTCTCCGACGTATACAGAGAACTCATGCTCAGGAAGTAGGCCCATAAATCAAATATTTGTGTAAATTACTTATTGCTGTTCTGGTTCGTTAAAGTGAGTTACTAATATGTTTTGTTGAATTGCAATATAGAGTTTTTGATGAAGCTAACAGTTAAAGCCTTTGGTTTTCAACAGTCCGAGTTTTCTTCATTGGGTCAAGAATTGAAGATTGATTACAATCGCTACAGAGTTAATTTGTGGTGCCTTGTTAATAATGTGGGTTTGAAATTGCCATCGGATGCTCAGGATGAAGTTATATCATGTATCCAGGAACTACACGAGTATTATAAACTTCCTACAATTTGCAATTTTTGATGTTGTGATTATAAGCTAGCTCGTATAACTAATATACAGTTGTGTATTTAATTTTTTAAAAACCTTAGTGAGATCTCTTCACTCAAACCTTACGTTGGTATTCGAGAGGATGCTGCTGCTAAAGAAATAACACCGTGAGATTTTGAAGTTATTGATGTTTTTAGATTTACATCCCTGTAATTTCGGTGTAGAAGTTCACGTGATTTTGTTGCATTTACAGGGTCATGAATCGAGCGTTGGATTTCCTCAATTTGTATCCTGGGAAAAAAGGGCCATCTTTTGTTAGGAGACGAGAAATCTCTCTTAGAATGTTGATGGGGAACAAAGCACTGCATAAAACTGCCGTGTCGATTCTACGAAAGATATCACCAACCATTCATAGTTTTTTGTAAGGATTTGCAAACGATGAATAGCCACTAGGAAGAGCAGGATGGGTTAGTTTAACGTTCGTTTCTATTTTTCAGAACCAAAATCGAAAAAATTGGTGAAGACAATTGGCTTAAATCTATTCATTTGAAGAGTTTTCACGGACCCGATGCCTTCTTTATCCCCGAGGATCGACAGCTGTTTACTGATTTCATTGTGCGGTATGCAATAAGTCATATTATTATTGGAATATTTTTTTAGTTCTACTACTTCCTAGTTTTGCTAACGAAAACGTTTTCCTGTAAGTTATTTGACAGCTTTGTAAACATTCCTGTTTCTTGTGTCACAGGTCTCTTCTTGCCTTGAAAGCAGAAATAAAGGGGGATTGTATGAGCTATATAATAAGCTTCTTGCATGGCTTTACTGAGGAAGAGGTTCTAAGACAAGTAGAATTTTTACTGGGTGGAGAAATCGCCTGGCGAGGTACTTTACATCTGATTAATCAGCAGATGGACTTAAGAATTGCTCGTTTCACAGTAATTTTGTTCTTACAGACAGTACCCCAGATTTGGGGCTCCTGAAGTATTTAAAAGGACATATGAAATCAATCAGTAAAATGGTAACGGATTGGAGATATCAGTTTCCCCAAGTTGTGGTATATTTGATTGAACTCGTTTGTCTGTTCGTGGATTTTGTTTCTCGTGAGGAACCGACAAGTCCTCCCCTAGCTGAAAGTGCTGTCCACGCTATTAGTCAACGGAAAAAGGCTATTGTATCAATGGCACGGTCTATTATTGTAAATTTTTTCTGCCTCTTTGAAAAATTGCCAATCAGCGAAGATCTTCTTGAAAAAATTTTCCGGTCATTCATTTTTGCAAATGAAGCTGATACACGGATCTACTCATCGGATAGCATAAGTTGGTATTTGCAACTCATGATGACGTGGTCGAAAGTGCCGAGGTAATTAAAATAATGAATATTTTGCAGGATAATGTTCTCTTCGGTACCCTTTATTAGGTAAAATAATCCATTTAATCGTACTTTCGTTACGTGCAATATTTTAGGTACCACATTTTATTCATAAAATGTAAGGAAGGAAGCTCGGACTCATGCGTAATGAATGATTTATTCGCCGCATTCGATTCAAAGTTCCTTAAATCAGCTCCTTATGTTTACCTTATGGAAATAATTACTAACCTCGGCATTCCTCCGGAGGATGACATGGAAATCGAGGAAGAAAATTCTCCTGATGTGCCAATATCGTGTAGGGATATCTTACCTTTACCAGAGACAGGTAGCGCTCCCAGCATTTGTTTGAAGTATTTATTAATTTTTAAATTAAAGCTGTGCGACTGAACATATTTTCTGTTCGAATGTTTCAGGTGATGCATTGGGAGAAAGAATCCTGCACCATTTCAAAAATCGTCTCCTGAATGTTATTACGAGTACGAATTTTTTCCAAGAAAAAATGTTTGTTGGTGGCAAAACCGAAGCGTATATTGAATTTCTTCGCTTATGTGCAAGATTTTCTACGAGTGCGGAATCTAATCACAAGCTCTGCTTTACCATTATTCCATTGTTGCGTAAATTCAAAAAACGACACGATGACCTCATTGGATTATTTCAGCTGATTCAAGAACTCATCAGTCGCTCCACATCCAATAATGATGTTGCATTGTACGATAGATATATGATATTTATAAATAATATTGCAAAGTGCCTCTCGGTTGCTGTTCAAATTTAAGCTTCATAGCTGCGGCTTAATATTCCTGTAATGTGTTTAGGAAACTGAGTCATTGCTTGTGTTGGACGGAAGAGAAAGGACCAAGAGAAGCTCTTTGTGGTGCAATATCTGAGGCTATGGTCAATAAAAACCATGCCAAATTGATTTCAGATTTAAATGCTTATACAACCAAAGTTGGGGATTCCCTAGACTATGAAAGAATACAGTCGGCGTTCCAAAAATGCACGGAATTAGTATCTGAACCTAAAGGGTTTAAAAATATTTTCATCAGTATCATTGCAAATACCTGCTTCTATTATGTCTCTTACGTAAGTCGAAAACTGTTTAGTGATATCTGTGGATTCTGGCTCTGATTTTAACTTTAGAATATAATATTTTGGAATACAATTTGAAGGAGTCGGATATAGGAATTTTATCTGCCACTGAGGGAATGATATCAGTAATTGCGGAGAAGATAGCTTCGTTTTCACCGAGCGCTGCAACGAAGGAGCAAATCAATCACTTTTTAGATGGAATTGTTGTCCCACGATTAAAATGGGGGATCAAAAACAAGGCTGATGAAATTTTTAAGCTGTATCTGAAGTTACTGTCCATTTTTAGCCACCACTGCTACGACTTCCATGGGGCACTCCGGGGATGTCGTAATATTTTCCAGGGCAATGATAGAGACCTACTTATGGACTTACAAGAATTGCAACTAAGTACAAGAATTAAAGCGATTAATCAGTAAGAGTTGTAATTTAATAGTCAATGCCATGTGTCTTGATTTTATTTACCTTGTTTTCCAGCAAAATGTTACATTGTATTTCTGCTAGGCTTATTGCTTGGGTGTACTTATTTATTTTAGTTTGAAATTAAACTTTTATTTAACAGATTCCAAAGCTTGTGGCCGGTAATGAGAACTCAACCTTCGACTGTAATCGACTTTGCGATACCTATAATTTCCCATAATTTGATGGATAAGAGCAAACTGAAAGTTTCCTTACAGAATTTTCTGCAGTGTAGCTTGGAGGTAAATTTTATATTTTCTAAAGTATTCAGAAAAGTAATGTTTCGGTATACTTCCCACTCTTTTGTGTTACAATATGTAACCGGATGATTTTCTTAGGCTATCAAATGGTGCGTTACATCACTTCCCCATGGAGCTTATTTCAAGTATTTGGAATCGGTGATGGAGTCCGTACCTGAGGATGAACAACTGCTGAAGCAGTACCATAGGCTTCTAGGTTTTATTTTGGATGCCTACCACTACGAACTGGATGAACGCTTTCTGGAGGAACTAGAAACTAGAAAACCTTTAACTGAAAGTGTATTAGGTGCGGAAGTAGAAAAGAACGGCGTTGAAGATACGGAAATGGACGATGATTCTGCCAAAAAGGATCAAACGGATCCAACAGATTCAGCAGAATCCTTTGTAGTTAAACTTAGCTACCAAGAGAGCAAATCATTATTAAAATTAATTGAGGCAAAATTTATACCGAAATTGCGAAAGTATCTTCATTTAGAAGAAAAGGCTTCACATAAACTGGCTCGGGCAAGTGCGGGTGAAGACACATTGATCAAAAAAATCCCAACAACACTTGCTTATGTGAAACTACTGAATAAACTACCTGAAAAGATACGCAAGAGTCATGCGGTATGGGTTATACCCACATTATGTAGCTCGCTGAATAGCCGACTAATATCTGTGCGTAGTAATGTACGAAACACGTTGATGAAAATTGTGGAAGAGCTGGGTCCTGAAGTTTTTCCAGATATTGTCAAAGCAACCAAAGCCTACTTAGTTCGGGGTTTCCAAAAGCATGTCAGAAATTTTACGTTGTTACATATTCTGAAACAGCTAAAAGACGCTTTTACTGCGAAGCCTCACTGCGTACCAGTGTCCAGCATTATCCCTATTGTGGAGGATGAATTGTTTGGCTACATGTCTGAGGACAAAGACGTTAAAGAAATTTTAAAAAATACACCGGAAGCGAAATCGCAAAATGGTCTTCAACTTCTCCATTATTGTGCTAAATTTGTAGATCCGGATTCATTACCGGTTTTACTTAAATGTCCTGTGGAGGTAGGAATTTTACATTGTTTGATAGAAAATTTGCGCGCTTGAATTTCTTTAATAACTATAATTAATTTTTTTTATCCAGCGAGTCAGAGTAGCAAAGAATTTGGAAACGTTGAAAATTGTGAAATCTTGGATGTCAGAAGTAGCGAATGGCCTTGCAGAAAATTCTGGTCTAACTTCTACTGCAATATTGCAGTTCTTGAAAACCAGACTGGAAAGTGATTGTGCAAGTAAAGAAAAAATATTTGAACATGCCAAACAGAAGAAGGAGACCAAATACCTAGAAGCTCCGGTCGATACGTATTTACTTCCAGGAGGTAAAAGTACTGTTCCCAAGCAAGGTGTTTTTGGAGTAGTAGCAACTATCTCATGGTTTGTTTACTCCTGCCTGCATAATATCCTTAAGAGGGATGACTTCGAGAACAATCCTGAATCTATAAAATTGCTTGATGAATTCGCCCGAGCTATTGTGATGAGTAGCAACGACGAAGCGTTGGAGGTAATAATATATTTGCTTTAGAATTAGAATACTTACGCAACTTCGACTTTCATCCGTTCACTAAAAATAATTTGTTTACGTGATTTTCCATTTTCAGGTACGAACTCCATCAGTTAGATCTCTTATTTTAATGTACCAATTCCCATTGAAATGCTTCATGGAATCCCAGTTTATCACTGCTATGTGGCGTAAATATTTCATGTGCGTTAATAATGCAGTTTCCAATGAAGATATCAATATGTATTATAAGGTATTCCTTAAATCAATTCAGATTTGTTTTTCAGTTTTCTGATCAAATGTTTTAAAATAATTGAAATTTTATGGTCATGGGATTGCGTACTTTTTTACAGTTCCTGACATCATTTTTTTTAACATTCACTGAATTTCAACTGGACGCCAACGACTTCAGTTTGTTGATAAAATGCATTAATAAGCATTTACAAGAGAACAAGTGCACGGTAAAATATTCGAAATTCGCTGTTTATTTTCCTTTGAGACGAGCTATACTTTTTCCTTACTTGTTTAACTTATTTAATCTGATAAAGCTGATTTAATCAACTAGGTTTGTTTGCATAGGGATCTGCTTTGGTATTAGTTCGAAATATCTTGCACCGGGGTCTGGATTCGAAGGACCTAAAAATCTTAGTAAAAGAAATGAAAAGACGCATCTGTGAAAGTGATTCAATTCATGTGCAAGAAGGATGCCGAGCGGTAAATAAAATATTGCATCAATTTTTGTTTTGATTATACAGTGTTCCTAACAATTTAACAAGATTTTTTCCATTCTAGGCTTTTGTTGTGTATGTCAAAAATTATTTGAAGACTCGGGAAGAATTTGTAACGGAGTTGTACGATTTTTTCAAAGTTTTGGGGTACCGGAAATCCCTCCAAGATATTCACTCGGTATTTAAGATGATCGCAGCTTTGATTACTATAATTCCGGAGGTATGCACTAATTACTCGGTGGATACTGGTCTATCACTAAACTTAATTTGGCTTGAAAGAATGGTGAAGATTCATATGCAAATTGAATGATATTTTTTTAGTCATGGGTTGGAGATATATCCACATCCGTTGGAATGGATTTCGTTCTTGCGCTAATGAAATCGACTGATGAAGAATCCCAAAGATTAATTTGTAATTCATGTATGAAGAATTTGTTTGAGCGAATTACATCTAATGATGGACTGAAATTTGTTCAAGAGTTGAGCATGACGTGTGATCTCCCTGAAATGGTAAGGTTATCTAGCATGTGGTTAGAAGTAAACTTATACTTACAACAATTAGTGATTGGATTTTAATGAATATACAGCTGCCGTACCAAAGGGAAATTTGTTTAACTATAAGCAAAGTTATTGAACACGCAAAAAGTTGGGGATCTGAAGCCGTCATGTCAGCTTTAATGTCCATTCTGCTGAAAATTTTGACACCTGTAGATTTACTGACATTGCAAACCAAATGCAAGAAATTGAAAAGCAGCCATCGGGATTTTGGACTTTACGAAGCCATTGTCGCCGGTCGTCGGGCGTTGGAGCTCCTTGCTTTTACGAATAGTTTCAGCAGCAGAATTATTGGACATCTCCAGGAAATCACGAGTAATTAAAACTTTCATAAATAATTTGAAACTTTTAGTTCGTGCAACTCAGTCTACAATACTTGAAATAACTCTCACGTATACGCTTTTCTATAGATTGGATTTGGAATACTCATTTAAGACATCCTCATGAATCAGTCCAGGATGTTTCTGCGCAATTTTTGAACGTCCAGTTTTCATTATTTATACAGTTGAAGGAAAGACCAGGAAAGAAGGCTAAATTATTTGAAATTATGTCTTCATTCATTACTCAACAAACATTATTGGAGATGATCAAAATTTATGTTAAAATGGGAGGATACTTCGAGTCGGACGAAATGAGGAAAAATGTGAGAAAATTCACCAAATTATTTCTTCACTTGTGAACACCTGCATTGAACGGTTTCTTAATGAATACAATTTTTAGATCCATGTTGGATTGAAATTACTTGCTCAATTGGGATGTCACGATGAAGAGAAAAACTTCCACGATGAACTTATGAAGGCGCTGAGGTTTGCCGTAAATGTTGAAATACGAAAAACGCCTCAGATTACCAAAAACGTAAGCCCCCGTGCACATTTACAGATTTACATCATTTACAGATTTAATCTTTGTCTAAGACAAATTTTCTTTACTAGTGCAGTCATAATTTTCGTTGTAACTTTTTAGAGGGAAACTGTGTTTTTGTTTTCCCAATTGTATGTAAGTTTGATTCCGGAAAAGTGCTTAAATGTGGTGCAGCAAAATATTATGAATATTACAACTCGGGAACTTACTGATAAGAACAATAAAGGTAAGGAAAAATCAAAGGCTTTATGTACCCATCTACAGCTAATGGATATGAAAAATTGTAAAACTATATTCTATGATTGGTTGAATTTCGCTTTTGATTACTCCCTTCAGATGAGACGTCGAGCATTATTGATTTGTGCTCCAGCATCCACAAGATTTTAGAAGATCGGGTGGGTCGTCAAACATTTTTGCAGCTGTACGAACGAGCACGATCAGCTCTACAAAATAAACGTGATAATAATCGAGCGAAAAAGAAGGAGCAGGTAATTGATAGTTTTTTGTTAAAATGTTCACTCATCACTGAAGGTACTAAACAAAATTGAAATTATGTCGTAGATCGTTCTTAGTATGGATCCCACCTCGGATGTTACGTTCCGTGCCCGGAAGAGAAAAAATAAAAAATCATTGCCAAACATGGAGAAGTCTAAAAAAAAGCGTACGAAGCATTAAGAACATAATTGGTATTAGAATGTCAAAAAGATTTTTTTTAAAGTAAGAGATTTTGATGTTCCGTAATATTTTGTATCTTAGCGTTTGATAATAAATCCAATTGTTTAAGATATGTTCAAGTATGAGTGAAAAAATTTACCCTCGGAGTATTTTTACAATTTTATTAGATTATGAAATCAAGTCATAACAGAAGAACTCACGCAACTTCACATCATTATTACAGTATTACTACGTTTAACTCCTTTATTAGTAACATGTTTGGCAAAAGCTTTGATATATGGAATAGTGGTGTGCTACTTCAACAGGATTTCACCAGTTTCAATACTTCCAAATTATTTGAGGATACTTTTATTTTTGGAGTTCCAGTAATCTCCAAAGAAATATAGTTTTCCCACCTCCCAAATAAATTACTGCCTTCAGTTTTTATTTTATAATAATACATGATATAGCATGAGCTTGAGATGCTTGATAAGCTTAATGTATCATAGTTTGTAGCTTGTGAAGAACGAACAAACTTAAGTTGTAACGGAATTGTAAAGGTTGAATTAAATATTCCTCAGATTTACACATAAAAATAGGCTGCTAAAGCCAAGGGAGAAATTAAACGATGTACCTAAATTTGCTTACTGCTAGTAGAACAATTTTCCTCTCACGCTTCAGGCTATTACTGTACAGACGCAACGGGACTACATTACACATCACTAAACAGCTAAAAATAAAAATAATGATATTAGTGATATCAATGGATGGTGGGACACATGCGAAGTATTGATGTCAATCACTTGAGATTATTAAATATATTTTCTTGAATAACGTATAGAATTGTTACAAATTACTACAATACTTCAAGTAATAATTATTATGAATTACAGTCAAGTAGCTAAGCTATACTTGTAATAATACAGTTCGAGTCTTATTTATACCTATTATATAACAGTAACGTTACAAACATGTATGTATGCTGTGTACAAACCTCTTCACTTCAAGTAACAGTTTTGAGTTCCTTTAATGTGTCTCGAACACATGAAGGAACGCAGTTTTTATTTGCAGTGCATCTTTTGAATGAAGATTTTTCAATGTTATAAAGTCTTTTTAGTAATTTAAAACCAACTGCAGTCATAAACATAACTATTATTTATTTATTATTACTTCGCAATAATAAAATTATTCTACCCTGGAAAACTGATGATATCGACTTTTCAATATTTTAGCTCGTCCCAGCCATTCATACATCAGACATATCTGTATTTGTGTAGTTAAGAGTATTTCACAGTATCTGATATTTTAAAGAGACATCTGTTTACTCTTTTCAATCCTAAAAATGCCATATTTGTAACAATTTATTATGCCGATTATTGTCATTCAAATTTAAAAAATTATATTAAGTATATATTACATATAGTACATGCTACTTCGAGAACGTAAGTACGATAATTAAACAAACTGATCTCTTAAAAGAGTATGAGAATTACGTCAAAACACCTGTACTATATTTCGTGCTACATGCTGATGTAAAGTGTTTTGTCAATAACATGTGTGATTTTTGCCTTCAGATAACATTATGTATACATAACCTACTACGATCTCGCGTCTCGCACTGACGCACTCATAAATGAAAACTATCCAGAGCATACTGAAGTAAGTTTACAACGATTTTAGAATTGAAAGCATTCTTACATTTGAAAATGTTTTCTAGAAAGCATGCAACTTTGGTGAATGTAATGATTCTTACTAGTTTTCTAGTAAACACACCTACATTACCATCTTTGTCATGCTTAAATAATTATTATAGATATGATTAATTAAAACAGCAACCATGAAATAACTTCATATTTCATAAAAATTATACATCGGTAACGCAAATATATACTTAATTCTGGAAAACGCAGAAAATTCATAAAAGGAATTTTGTAATGCAATTAAACTGTTAACTGTTATATAACCAATTTAAAAAATCATCAAAAGTTCCTCCTTCTCTGATATCATTACTGCACGGCCAAGAGCAACTCTAGCCCTAGCCTCACTTGCATGGATATCTTCATATTATCATTTAAGCATTACAAAGAGAAGCTTAAATAGTTTTTTTAAAGATTCGTAATTAATCCCGACATACTTATAAATTTCAGCTGATTTATACTTTTTTGTATGAGCTAGAGTAAAAATGGAAGGAATAATTATTCATTACAACATACATAAATGCAATTTTTTCACAAAATTGGCAATGAAAACGCTAATTGCACGTAGTTTTAATCATTTTTTAGATGAGCAGATTAGTTGCAGGGTTGACTCTAATTTGTATCCCAAGAGCACAATGACACTTTATTTTTTTATCATATTTTTCATGGGAATTTTGTTGAAAAACAATATTAATATGTATGGAAATCGCAAATTGGGTGTTTTAAGGCAAGGATTATTCTTAAATAGTAACTGATGATCAAGTTATTCGCTTTTCTGAGCTTCATTGAAAATACAAAAGTTTAACAGTATAAATGGACATGTAACTATAATACGTGTAACTACTGTATACTGAACACAAGAATCTCAAAAACGCAAAATTTTACTATTTTTTACATCCAATATTTACTTGTATTAATTTAGTAATTAATTATTTAATATTTATATTTCCATTCAAGTAACATCTGGAAGTTACGTGGTTACGTCTGCAATGTAGAATAGTTTGAAGGGGGTTTTAAAATTAAGCACGCTTTTTTTGATTGTATTGATTATATACGTATAATAAGAAATTGTGATAAATACAGAAATGTATTTTTACAAAAATTATAATCAATACAAACTTTGCAGTAAACAATATAATTCTATGCATTCACTGCTTTGGTGTAACATCGATGTTTTTGAGAAGAATATTATTATTACAGTCTCATCAGTGCTCGCTTTGTATACCACTGTTGTATTTCAACAGTAAATTTAAATCTTATTGGATTTTTCGATTTTTATGCTGCATTATTTCAACAGATATTTTCATTTTTTTAGTTTTTCATTATTCTTTGCTATTTTTCCTGTTAGTAATTCCTCATGAGGAAGTAAATCTATCACTCATCAGTAAATGCAAGTCGGGAACGGAAGCATGTAACATGTTCCATACAATCGAGACACTTCCCTGACCCGTGTTTGAATTTTGAAACTTTCGTAAAATTTAGCAATCATCAAAGTTGTACATTCGATACAAAAATATCCACTGTATTTTTTCACTAAAACTGGTTCATATTACAGAAGTAAGCAATACGTTTTCCAGTACTGAAATTTTATTACTCTGGAGTCCAGGAGGTCTGCGCTGTTTAATTTTCGAACAAACAAGCCTTGAATTCACCACGTAGTCATCTTTTAAGCACGCCTATTCACGTGCTTTTCCTTATGTTAATATAATTTGCGTAGCACTACATGACTGATATTCTATCACACATATATGCTACATATGTGTAACTTAAACACGTGTAATTTAAAATGTTTACAAATATTAGGTCTATTACCATCAAAACAATATTACAATCTACAACCCATAATCTTAATTTGTAACAAGCGTGGACTAAAAAGTTTTAAGGTTTAGAGTTTTCGGCAAATAAACATGATTCACATAATTTTTCACGCAACAAAAGTGGTACAAATGTATACCAACAACAAATAAAACCGAGAGATCTCTTGGCAAGATAAAAACATATTTGACAAGTTCAGGATTGACCTTGATTAAAAACCCCGTGGAACGTTTCCACTACAATAATGAGCAAGTTTTTTAAAGCATGACAAACACAGATTCTACAATTCACGCGCAAAATGATTCATACGATTTGAGTTGTGTATCTGCGGGAACCCAGGAATCTTATCAGAATGATTCTATGTAAATAAATACTTTCGTCTAAGAACACCAATATAAATTAATTAACAATAACTTCTTAAATTTATATTTATATACTCGATCAATGTCTATGACATATGATTTCATTAAGGAGGAGTTTTGTAGATAACGCAGACTAATATGTGTATCAGACTCACAACTGGTGCAACAAAGTGCTTTCTTCCAATCTTTCGACAAGCGCAATAGAGAAATCCTCATATTGCCCACTCCTACAAGATGTTAGTTTGTTTCTTAAACTTTTTTCTACAGAAGTGCATAAAAGTTATCAATGTTTCTAAATTTAGTAATAACAATTTCCTACACTGATCAAGATTTTCCTCACGATGTAATTTTAATTACAAATACAGCGCTGTGAAGATACGTACAGTACTACGATAGAAAAATTGTCTCTACAAAAACTTTGAAAACCTGAGCTAATGACTTTCACCACCACTGAAGTTATTACTTTACTTCTACAATAATAATATAAATTGCTTACTCACACTTGTACCACTACTACCACTATACAAGATCAGCTCAGTGAATGAGTGAAGAGGCCAAAGTTGGGCAAAAAAAGTTTGCTATGAAACCTCAAGTTTAGGATTGGGAGACAACAGGAAGTCAGGGAAGCTGATGTGCACATTTGAACAGAGCACACTCCGATTATATACAATATTTTGGAGAACATTACTGGACCTCTAACCCGAAAGTAATTACAAGCAACATGTATATTATGCTGGGAGGTCTCATTCGTATCGTGGTTATTACGGTAGAAAAATCCCGAATCATACGACAGTTACATATTGCTATTAATCAAAAGAAATGACAACATTCCACAGACGGCGTGAACTGAGAGTTCGATCTCTTGTGCGTGTTTTGTGATCATTACATTTGTTTGAACTCAGAGCTACTTAGTAAACACTAAGCTAAAATACTTACAAACGTGCTAAAACTTACTACAAGACATTTCTAGTACAAAATATAATAATAAATACATATTTCATGAATAGGATGAAAAACAGTACCTGTTCCATATAACGATATAACTTGCATGCACTGACAAAAATAAAATCTGAAATCTTTGTACATAGGCATACACATTCTTTCAAAGAAATATATATACCTAAAGAAAAAACACCCAATGCTACATAGATCACTAACCAAACAAGAAGATTCAGCCTTTGAGAAAAATCTTCTGAGAATAAAATAAATTAAAATAAGTTTACGTCACAATAAATTAAAAAACCATTTAACTACTTCATATGTCTAGAATACCATTGCTTTTTTCGTCTAAAACAGACTATATGCTTACACCATAGCAGACGGAAGATTTTCAAACATCGTAGTTGAAGTACCTCTGTCAATAGCTGTCGTAAGACCCTCGAAACAACGTAACTTTTGATTAAAAATTCTATAATTCCGTACAACTAAAATTTGTAAACTTAGGGCATTACGTACGTTAATCAACTTTGACTGTAAAGTTAGACACGTATGAGCCTCCAAGTATTTTATTCTCCATTGTTGGCTTAGAAGGCAACATTCGAAATGCCTCTATGGCAGTTTTTGATGAGTCTTCATCGAAAGCTGATTCAATAGAAAAACATTCAATAGCAGATCCCTTAACCTTCATTGCAGGGAGTGTCTCAAACTGGGGCGAAGGCAAAGTTGAACTAGGGTTGCTTCTGCAGTAGCAAGGATTCAAAAACCTTCGATCTAGAAGTACTTCACCAAAAGGACCTTTGAATATGATCCCACAGCAAGTCTTCTCACTAAAAGTATCAAAATTTATAAGGTACAATGAAAATTCGGTTGGACTAAAACAAGACGTGTTTCTAATTTCCATTCAAATGATAATTGTATTGTCTTACCGCTTCCAGAAAGATAGGTCTAAGAAGCTGCTTATTGTCATCCGATTCTTCCGAGGGATCAAACCAGTGCCTCTTCGTTTTTTCTTGGATTTCCCTGACTCTTCATCTTGGTTGAGTATTTGAGATGAATTGATACAAACAGGAGCAGAATCCTCATCCTCGACATTCAATGGACCGGGACTAGGAACGGGAGAAGCTTCCACGCTCGAATTGCAACTTCCACTTTCACTAGATAAGCAGTCCACGGCAACTGTAATTTAAAAAATTATTTTAACTATAACCAAAACACATCTCCAATTCGGTATACTTCAATGTTAGCAAGCAAAAGCCCAAAATAGTCTACATTCCAGAGTTCAGACAAATTGATCTTACAATGAATATCATCGCTGAAACCTGATGGACTGGAAACACGATTACGATTAATTTGGGGAATGTACAATTTTTTCTTCATCTTCTCAGCAACTTCCAACTGAATTTGAAAACCATTCTCTCTGTCCGAATCTTTCAGTAGATTTCCTTTTATTGGCTTGATTTTCATGGTTTTCAGTTTATTCTTCTTCACTTTATTAATTTTTGACAGTGGCTTGCTTCCGTGACCAGCTCGGGCATCCACAACCTTTTTTCAAACACCCAGAAATTCATTAGGTAAAAGGTTTTTAGACAAACGCTGTTCATAATAATTACTATAAGCATAAAAATTAATCCTTAATCTAAAAAAAAGTTAATTTCTGAAACTATGAAATTTGCTTAAAAAATGACTTACATGATTCCAGTTCCTTTGAGAACCCTGAGGTAATTTTTTCCACCGTTTAACCAGTAAAACGCAAGCATTGCAGATCTCCCCACTGCGATCTTCTCGTAATTTGAAGCAGTCAAAAAACACGTCTTCATACCTTTTGCTGTCGGTAAATCTTGAGCTTTGAGTGATTAAAACAAAATAAATTAACAATCCTTCCCTATTTTTAGCGACAATCCACAATTAAAAACTCCTTATTTAATTACAATCGTTAAATAATTACTTCAATGCAATGAATTTATCATCGCCATTAACAAAAGGATCAAAATAGTTACCTGCTAGATTTCGCCCGACATATACAACACCCGGCCACAGACCGGTAGACTCGAGGTTTGTGGAAACTAAACATTTTCTTGCATGAAAATTTCAAAATGACGACTCCAACTTTTAGTAACGATTTTCGTCAAATCTTCTTCCAAAACCTGGAACAACAATAAAAATCAGCTTATTAAAAATAAAGAAAAATAAAATAACTAGGCTTGACTACAGCAAATCTCTAATCATACTTAAATTGTCCTCCTCAACCATTAAAATCACTTGACAGTTAGTTCCTACAACGAACGCGGAGCATTAACTAAGCTAAGGAATCTAAATGTAGACTCTCCAGACTCTTTTTCTTCCGAAAATTTGGCACACATTTCCCCAGCACAAAAGCTCTATACAGCACATAAAGTACGAGGAGGAAGTCCAAAGAAGGGGTTTATGGAAAGCAAACCTATACTGTTTTACCAGCAATCATTCAACGGCACATATAACAATTCACTGGGGAACCTTGGAAATATTTACGTAACGTCTCATTAACATACATACAGGCAGGCAAGCTTTCCGTTCTCAACTAAGTACAAACAAAGTGAAGAAAGTTGTGTAGTGTTTCCCGTGATTTACTTTTACTTCTACATCACAACTTACTATTACTTAACTCGAAAAGCGCAGAGGATGATATTCATGGGAGAAAACTCTCATTTCTAGGCCAGTGCAAGCAAAACATATGTATACTGGGTAACACATGTATACAAATACTCACTCTTATGCATAGCTAACACACATACACGCTATATGAAACTAACCTTCATCTCGTTCTATTTTCAGCAACACGATTTTATATATGGTCACAGTGTAATATTCAAGGTCTGACCTACTTTAAAATTACACAATCATTGGCCTCCTGCTCTTTTCAAGCTTCTGCCTTAACTTTAGTACTAACACTACTGGAAAATACAGTGCTAGTTCGTGTTCGGTTTATTCTAGAATTACATTCACATAATAACATACACATTTTCACACTTACATTTATGCTTACATAAAGACTCACCACGCGAAGGAAAATACCTTTCAACTTTATTTTATTCTAACAGAAACTCGTCTTCCATTTAAATTCCTATCTCCTTTGAACACACATGCACACAAAAACACACTTGCAAAAACAACGGCCTATCATATTACGAGATGAGTGAGGAGCCCCAGTGTAACTGTAAAATCTCTTCCTCCTGCCCTATTATCTTCATCACCACTATAACTCCCGGAACAACTCTCTCACCACATATTCAAAATGTTTGTACATACTCAAGGCAACCTTCACTACCATCAGCTTTATTTTATTGTGCTCCTGTAAATGTAGGAAATGATATCTAAGTACAGAAGTACAAGTAAAAATTTCCAACACTACTTTAACTATCGTGCATCAACAGTGGCTCCAATGAATTACGAATGTAAATCTTAAATTTCAGCTGATTTGGCTTTCTCATTCTCACAAAAAAACCACCAGCTGATATAAGCAATCTTAAATCAATTTTTACACACTCATGCAATGTTCAGCTTAAGGAAAACTACAGTAATTTACACCTTTTAATTTTCAGTGTTTGAGTTCCTTGTAAACATGCGGCGCTTGAAAACCGACAATCAAGCCAAAAATAATCTTTCTGATTAGCTTTTCCTTCAGGCACAAGCCACCCTTTCTCTGCACCTCGCATACACGTGCTCTTCCTCTCCAGCTGACTGACCAAGATTACTTTATTGTACATGCATACCAAATGATCAAAGTTCAAGTTCAAGTAACCTATACTACTACTACCTGCATGTTTTGCAGTGTTAGCAGCACCATGAAACTGCACTTCTGTTTTTCAAATAACCATCATCAGCATTACTATACTACCATATCATATCTGTTACTACACACAACGGACTACTTCTGAATATTTCATGAATGAGAAATTAAAAATAGGTCAGCATTTTCCTCCTTCTCTCCCCTCCTTCCAATTTCCTATATTTTGTACCCTTTGATCTGCATTTCTAATCCATGCATTAATGGCATAAAAATAGTCTTAACTAGTCTGTAATTAGACAATTGTCTCCAACTTTTTATAAAAAATTAGTAATGTAAACAATAATTGTGAATTTACAACATCGTTTCTAATTTGTATATTTTTCAACCAGATGCAAAACGCAAAAACTTCCAATAACTAAACCTGACAATAAAAGTTTCAAATAATAGTGGAAGATTCAACATACCGGTACACTGATGAATATAAAAGCTTTTTCATGGTATCCCCAATAGAAAATCAAAATAACGCCACTAATTTACTACATACCAACAAATTCCCCTTCAAAAAATTGTTCTACCTTACCTTGGATTTAGAATAAGGAAAAGAGCACGTTCATATAATGTGTTTTATTTAACTACACAAATGAACTTCTCTCAAATGACAGAGCTAAAGAGAGGCCGCAACTACTCACACCATCGTTTTGATAAAACTAATAAATGAAATAACTCTTTAGAAAATCAATCAGTAAAAATAAAGCTCACATGCTACCTACTACAAGGCATCTACTGCCATTTATTACGGCACATGTGACCATGACTTTGGCCCTGAGAAACAAGTAGTATCGTAGCAGCAGTAGTGGCACAAGACTTTTAACATACCTTCATCATCAGCAAGCTTCCTACTACGAGATTAGCAGTATTAGTAGTAGTGGCAGTGCTTAAGCTATAGTAAAAACAGTACTTTCCAGAACCATGTATATATTCGTAATTACCTGTAACTGCTCGTCGTAAATATGAATATTATTTGGCCAAAACCTGATTTAAGCTTCATGTGCCTCTAGTATACACACAAGTAACTTCTACACTTGTTTGCCGTGTGCGGCAAAACTATTTACAACTAAAGGAATCATGCACAGTCAACATTTTTTTCAAATATAATTTTCATAGGTTTTTAAATTGCCAGTAACATTCAAGTACGTTTATTCCAGAAATAGGCAAAAGTGCGAATAGTATTTTACTATTCATTTCGCATTCATGTTGTAGCACGAAATATGTACAACTAATATTAAATTACAAAAGTGTGTATACTCACAAACATGTATAGGAACAACAAAGCCTTGTGGTCTTTCAAATAATGCAAGGTCAATACTAACTTATAGACACATACATTCTGGTATACTCCCATAACAGAACTTCACCTACATTGAACGTTCAGGGTTGAAGGGCATTAAAGGCTTCTTACGTATACCAATAACACCAGCAATGAACATTCATTCAACTTGAACATGCTGCCTGCTACACTACGGAATAATGGAATAAATTCCTAGACCATATATATTCCTATATTTCTTATTCATGTTTCATTTCCATTCCATCACTGAATTCTCCCATTTAATACATCATTTATTTCCATTGCTTCCCGTTACTTGTTCACCCTTTTTTATTCCCTGGAAAAAGACTTGTCTGATGGTCTTACATGTATGTATGTATACCTTTACATCCTTGGAAACCGACTGACTGGGACAGCTTCCAGAAAAGGACAAGTTTGTCACGTGAATATTCACTCACATATACAAAATTGACTTGTAAATTCATTTTATAAATCCATAATATTATCATAAAGGCACACATACGTAAACCAAAGAGACATTTAAATGAGTAAATGCAAGGAATGAAGGAAACGCAACCCTTCTATGATTTTGCCCACATCATTTTTAACCCACATCCAAAGTGAGATAAAGTTTACTCTGCAAAGTTGTAGACTAAAGCTATTTATTCAGAGGCTTATTCAAAGTAAACAAACTAGTATAAGTCAAAGCAATAAAACATGCGGCTCACTAAGTAACCAGTGCAGTGGTTCGTTTGTAAATATACCTCAAATGTCCTCTTAAATAAAACTGAATATATGTATAGACATCCCAAGCTCCTGTTTAAACAGCTGATAACAACAATGAATACAACATGTGATTGCTATTTTCTTAAACACTTGAACTTTTTCTACATATCACGTCGCTACTCTCGCCCTGTAGAATATTTACATGAATATACATTGTATATACATACATACACTTAAACCAACTACCGGTAGACGCATGGGCTATTGTACATATGACAGCAAACCTCAAGCACCTCTCACTTCAGGATTATTTCCATTTAACATTTTCAACATCAAATGTAAAAGGTGTGCACACAACTGAGATGCAAATAATGGAAAACCAGATTTGAGATTGTGCAATAATATTAATGGTAGTAGTCTTGTCTGCATGCTTCTGCAATCTTCATATTGATGAGATATAATGAGAATACACCTGCATATCATCTATAATACAGTTATCTTTTTCTCCTGTTAAAAACTTACACTTGACTCCATTTCCATTATACACTCACTTTTTCTCACCTACACCATTCACACTTCTAGTAAATACCAGTCCAGAGTGAGTGAAATAGTTGATTTTTTAGTACTACCAACTGAATGAGGATTCAGGATGTCGAGACGCAGACATAATGTATATGAGGAGGTATATGTACGGAGGAATGCATGAATACATACACACAGGCAATGTGCAAAATCGACCAGCTTGTCCCGACACACTTTTGCACACTGAATTCCTATTGCAGTATAATCGTTGTGTTGATAGATGATAAATCCACATAGTATGTATAATAATGATATATTTCAAGTGCAAATCTATGGAATATATGAACATGACATTACAAAAGGCTCTTACATCACAATCTCTCATTCCCATGTTAAAAAAAGTAAGTGCGTAAAAGCAAGTAGGTATAACAGTCCTTTGGTATAGCAAATACCAGAGTCTCAAAAAAGTGTGTACTTTAGATACTATGTCTGGTTGCGTATATCTATATATGTGCTTGAGAACGCGACTGTCTACCATAAATAGGTCAGCATGGCACAATTTTCTCTCGGCTTCAAACTCAAACCCCGCACGCCTCGAACCACACATACACAATAACAATACATACTTGTGCATAGGACACAGCAGACCACTGCCGAGCACAGACCCCAATCCTCCTAAATACATACATAGTTAAATCTTCCGTACACACACAAACACACAAAAAGAAAACATTCACGGCACTTGCTCAACGCAAAATTGACACGTTTATAAACCTGCATTAACTTACAAGGCCTAGCCCATTTTCTGACCTATAATTATTACAAAGCCCCTACCTATTCCTACCTAATAAGCCACCATATACGTACATGTCACGAGTTATTATTTTAAAGATGTTTATCTTCTGTAAGAATATTTACCGCCTAGCCGGCCGAAGATGGTAGTAGTAGTTGTAGT
>JAQFXU010000130.1:0-86866 GCA_034693705.1 Spatulosminthurus flaviceps | reverse complement strand
GTCGGGTAAAGTCCAAAAGGCGCTATAATTTTCGTAACGTTATGGGAAAAACAAAATTATAGCGCCTTTTGGTCTTTGCCCGACGATATATGATCGCGCATACGCGCATATAAGGTTCGGTTCTTTTATATGAAGCCTTTGAATATTCCCACTGGCTTATAGCAAGTCTGGATTGGTAGTCAAGGTGTTATCTGTGGGCTGGACTCGACGTAATGCTTTTGCCTGAACTATACACACAGGAACACAGCGGTTGAGCGGAGTAAATTGTAATGAAATGTGTACTACACAAGTACTACTTACTACTTACTTATCGTGCTGAGTTGACTTGAGTTGGAGACTTGAGTGTCTACAAGTAACTGGAGGATTATATTCGTGCTTTTGTAAAGAGAAATGAAATTTTATTACAGTTTTTGTTCTTCTGCATAATTAAAAAACATTCAGACAAAATATAAGTAATAATTAGCAGTACTGAGACTATTTGTATGTATATGAATGGCAATTGGTCTGGAGTTGTGACAACTTCTTGCGAAATGTAACTGAGCTCGGTTGATTATAAAAAAGATACAAGGGTCAGCTGAGTATGGACATAATAGCTGAGAAAAGATGGAAATTGTGTGTTGTTTAACTTTAAATTGAACTATAACTATGAAGTTGTGAGATTGTGAGAACACTGGGGAGTATCATATAAATTTATACAGTAACAAAAACCACTTGCTATTGCACTATCCTCGTGTATTACAGATGCGATGGAATGATGGGAGTTTTTTAGTGTTTAGCTGCTTCCGAAAATGGATCGGTTTTGACCTCTGCGTTTGAGCATCCAAAACAAAAAATGTAAGTGTTTGTAAAACTATTTCTTGAGTATATATAGTTGATAAGGGACTAATTTAAATATACTTAGGTGCTACTTAAAGAGGGTCAGGAATGAGGTTGCGACTGTTGCGAGCATTTACATTCTCTTGACTTGAGGGTTCATCATGTAAAGAATGTTCACTGGAGAAGGGTAAATGCATTGCAACAGGGATTTCGATGAAAAGTAATTGTTCGCGTACTTTGACGGAAGTGTAATAAGTAGATAATGTGAACAGAATTTAATCATGTGTGGACATGGGGATACATAGTAGGATTTATACCCATAGTAGAATTTTTGAAAACTGTTTTCAAAATATTTTGACCTCGCTATCAACAATTATTGTAAAAATGTTGACAAGGAAGTTTAAATTTCTCTAGAAATTATCTCAACTTGAATTTGAATTTGACCTTTCTCACGTCCTTCGAATGCGCTTTATCTTGGAGTATTTTGAATTTAAGTGATGCAGGATTTTTAGGATTCGAAGGTTTTGTCCATTTGGGGCTAATTTTGATCGCATTTTAAAACAAAAATCACTTAAAAATGTTATGGACATATCTTGGTAATGTGATGGTCTCACTTCGGTTTGCTGTTTAACCAGGAGGGAAGTAATTGATGCTCGGGATCTAAAATCTAAATCTATTGCATCAATTCTCGTTAAAGCTTTTATGCAAGAAATTAGTTATTGATGATGATCGTTAAGTGTAGATAGATATTGATATTCATTCAATGTCTCCAAGAAATACATGTTGTAAGAAACGTAATTGTTTTAATAATAATTACTGTACTCTTACCGGAAAAATGATAAAAAGTTAAAATCAGAATCTGAGAAACGACCAAGACGTCTGGTTCAGAATTGCATTGAAGCTGAACTCAAAAGTTTTGCGCCGCTGTTGCTATGGTTTTTGGACATCGTGGGTTGTCAAGATGTTCAAATCTATAGCTGAGCAGCTTCCATAGCTACTGAAATAATGTTATTCATGGAAAACAAAACTTGAATGATTTTAGTATTTGAATCGGAAACGGTAATTAATTATTACTTCATTTCAGTGGAAAACTAAAACGTGCTTGCTACAACATAGATGTCCGTGTCCAATATACGTTACTTAGTTTAATTTAAAAAATCGACTATTTGGATGTAGGGACTCCGTTTGTCGTTTAGGATTTATCATAAATCCTGTTATGTTTGTTGTGGAGGAGGACTTGAATCATACTGCAAATGTTTTTTATTTTTACTATGGATAATTTTGTTTCAGAATTTTGAAAACTTAAGATTCTTTACTGAAATGTGTATTTTCTAATTAATAAAATATATCGCACGCCTATTGAATCCCGCTGTGTCCGTCTGTACACAAAAAAGGATTTATTAAAAGTTCAAATGTTTACGGCTGTCACTGATCTGATCTGGTAGTAACACATTCAAGTCTGCAATTTAAGCATATAGCATAGCTTTAACGTAAACTTTTCCCGTTTGCATTTGCTAGATGCAATATTTCGGCTATTGCGGTGTTAGTTGTTATGTGGTCTGATCTGGTGACGTGGTCACTTTTAGTTATTATTGGAAGGAGCTTAAAGCGTTATAGTTATAGCTTGTCTCTGAGTTCACCGGACGTTAACACAGAAATAAAGAGCTCACACTTCGTGCATCGTTATGAAGAAGGGATTCAGACTGATTGCAATTGTTATACTGTGACAAGATGACTTGGAGCCTTAGTGCAGGAGCCCATTAACGTCACCACTGTCTATTATTGCTGCTCATCTTGGCCCTGCGAATCCAGGGTTATTTTAAATTTTAACGTCACTTGTGGAAGTTGGAGGGGAAGATGTTTTGGAAAAAGCAGATTGGTTTACATAGCCAAGAGAGCTGTGTTTAGTTTCCATGGCCTGAACATTTTACAACATATTTTGGGGAAAACTTCCTACTATTCTTATGCTGATTTCTGTCAAAATGGGAATGTTGTAGAATTACTTCACGAGCTTTACTTTAATGAATTAATGCCTTAAATGCTGTTAGAGGGGGAACCTTAAGTAATCCTCAGTTTTGGTCTTAGCAATATGAACGGGGAGTATAATATGAAGGAATGTTATTTTGAATTAAATTCTGTATTCGGAAAATTTTGGACTCGCATAACTGAGAAGCAATGAGGCAAAAAGTAAATAATTTGGGTAAAATGAGCCAAAATATATCTAAGCAAAAAACTGAAATCGGATTTTCCTTAACGTTTGGAGAAAGGGATGGCACAATAGGAAGGATTTATTCGGAAAATTGGATCTTCAAATGCGAGTCCTGTGAAGTGCTAGTACTGCCATATTCCGGCGTGTTTCTTTTACGCGTGTGTATATGACGACTATTGAGCGGTACTATGAGCTTGATTAATCAGTCTGTGGCATAAGATGTAAATTGTAAATTCGCAGAAGCCTGTTTTAATGCATTATCAAGCAAAACACTGACGAATTCAGCGTAAAAATGGATCACCAAGCTCATTTCTGGGATATGAATCGGTTGGCTGAAGAAGACATGGACATTGAAGAAGACAAGCGAAGTGAGGGAGAGATATACTCTGATGGAGACACTATGGAGGATAGAAGAGCAAGAAATTATGGAGAAGAATATGACATCGGCAATGGTGAAAGTAGGCGTTGCGAAGAAAGCCGAGACAGAGATCGACCTAAAGATAGTGAAAGAAGCAGGAGTAAGAGTTCCAAACGAGAAAGAAGTCGTGATAGGAGAGACAGAGACCATAAATACAAGAGCAAAAGCAGCAGGAGAAGTCCCGAAAGGTCAGAAATCGGTCGCTTTTCTCATCCGTAATGACTTTATTGCTGGTGTTGTTGAGTAGATGTTGTTTAGAGAAGAATTCCGGAATGAAGGCCGTTAAAAAATAAGCGCGTTTTAAGAGAAGATCGTCGTACCGTTTTTTACGACGTTGGGATTTTGGAATTATGAATTAGGACCTCGTCAAATAAAATGGCTATTAGAACTGACCCAGCTTCGGTTTTGCGTTTGTGTGAAGGACTTATTCTTGCATCACTGCGCAAAACTTGATAATGCAATTGCATATTTGTAGCATTTGTTTTGGCTCAAGCGTTTAGCGTTTCCATTGTTTAAACATGACGGGGTAACTACAGTGCAATCGTTGTAAATCCGTTCCTTATTATTTGGATCGAATATGAAATTCACGTGATTAATTAGTTTCATTTTTCGCTTTGTCTGTTGGGTTATTCTACCTGTCTGTTGGGTGAAAATTTTATGCACTTCAACCAAAATTGTGTATGAGAACTATTCGATTATTTCCTATCCATTTCTATATTTATAGGAAACGGAGCCGGAGCCGTGATTCAGCGAGCAGGTACGATAGGAAGAGTCGAAGACATAAGCATAGGATAAGACACAGGCGACATACTTCCTCCGGATCCAGATCATCATCCCGATCTGGTGGGCGTTCTCGAAGACGTCGTAGCCGGAGTCACACCTATGATTCATATGGCTCAAGTGAAGATAGTCGGGATTACTGCAGGTTTGCTGCAGTGCAACATTTTCATAGATATTGTAGTTGTATTAAACAATCGTAATTTCATGTTGTAAAAATGAAACATCTTAAAATGAAAATATTTGTGAACTACAGTGACTACTACGGCGATAGAGGAGGGCAGGATAAATCCAATGATTCGTACAAATACCAAGAGCCTAATAGTACTGTTATGGTTCGTGGTCTAGCTTCTCATCTTACGGAGCAAGATGTATGTTCGAATTTAAACGTAAAAATTACAAAGTGAAAGTACTATTTCATCCTTTAGATTACTAATTTTATATTTATCTATTTGTACAGATACGGGCGGATATTCTGAAGTGTGGAATTATGATTAAAGATATTCGATTAATTAGGCATCGAGACACTGGTATAGTGATTTCTAAAAAAGTTTAAGAATATGAAGTGATTATTGTATTATAAAAACTGAACTAATGAAAAATCTCTTTTAGGAGCTTCTCGAGGTTTTGCTTTCGTAGAATTTCATTCTGTGCAGGAAGCTACCCGATGGATGGATATGAAGATGGTAAGGGTCATCAGTTGCACAGTAGTTCTCTTCTAAGAGAATGTAAATGTTATAAGCTTAGGAAGCAGCAAATCATGATTTGTTTTGTTCTTGTTGTAAAATAAATAAATGGTTTTCAGGGATCCCTTGTTCTGCAAGATGAATACCATGCCAGCTTAATTTATAGTGTTCCAAAAGTTCCTTTTAATGAGAAGTCCCGGGTGGTTTTAAGTGACTGGTATTGTACCAAGGTGAGAAAATATTTTCTGAAATTGTACGTAGTGTATGATGCACGGTTGTGATATTTCGAAACTTGAAATATAGTTTAGTACATTAATGCATTATGTAAAACCATTTCAACCCAGAATGTTTTTTTGCAGTGTCAGGGTCATAATTTCAAAAGAAGAGAGTTTTGCTACAAATGCCACAATCCCCGACCCGAAGATCAGGATCCGGAATTTACCGAGGAACTTAGTTCTCATCCAACAAATAGTAAGAATTGTAATAAGTATCTGAATAGTAATACGTATAAAGCTATTTCTGTCAAGTGCATTTGTCATTGATTTTTGTAGCTATTATATTATATAACTTGGACGCGTTAACCACTGAAGAAGGAGTTTTACAAGCCTTTAAAAGTCGCTCCAGTTTGGCCTCAATTCCGATACGCAGCGTCCGAATCGCTAGAGAAAGTGTAACGAACCTTTCTCGTGGTATGTGTTATGTCGAAACGAATAATGTTGCGGATGCTATTCGACTTTACACACTGCTTACACAGGACACGTTGACCGTGGATTCAAGAGAAGGTACTAATTTGCTTGTTAAAATCCTTTACTTGCTTTTGTATTTCAGTAATTATTTCGTTTTATTTATGTTATTCTTTTGTAATAAGTCACACAAACTTTTCGTTTCCAGCTGGAGCTGCGTATTCCAAGCCTACCTCTCATAGTTCAGTCAATAGCAATGTCGCAGCGACTGCACTTGCAGCAGCTCAGTGGACAAATAGTGGCAAACCTCAAGTTCATGACGAGGTAATTTGTGAATTAAACATTTTTGTGTCTTGCTCTCATTTTATAATTAGTAATTGGCGTCATTAGTAATCGTCTTGGAATTTTATTTAGGAAACAATCGAAAAAATGGCCCAGTACAGTGCTTCATTGTATGCTAAAACTCCAGAAGAGCATGCTTCATACCTGACTTATTATCGTGACTACTATAGGAACCAGTCTTCAGAGGTGAGTATTTGACTTACTGCGGAAATGCACATCGAATCGAAGGCACTATTAAATTTCGTACACTGTATAGTGAAGAAACATTGTTCACATTATTAATAGTTAGATTTGAAAACTCAGGGTGACACCTCCAAGCCAGGAAATTACCAAGGCACGGAACCAACTTCATCTAGTTCCCAAGCGGCCACAGTTTTGAAGGCGTCTTCAGTACGAACAGCGGTTTACAGTGCCATCCGTTCTAGTTTCATGCTTCTCCTCTTTACCTTAAAGTCTTACGCGGTACTCGTTTTGAATTATTTAGGGTTCCACTGCATCTGACGTCAGGGGTGACGAGAAAGACAGTAAATTGCCTGCCCAACCCAATGGTACGTTGTTATCCAGTATATTTAGTAATATCCGTCAAAAATTAATTTATAGTTTTGCTTTATTGCTCTTAAAAATTAGATGTTCCAGACACCAGCCGTTATCAATACGATGAGGCCAGTGGATACTATTTTGATCCCGTCTCAGGATTTTATTATGACGCTTCAACCCAGTATTTCTACGACTCAACAAAGCAGCAGTTCCTTTACTGGAATTCGGAACAAAACAAATATGTTGTGGTGCCTGATTCTGCCACTTCATCTTCCCAAGGGTTAGACACTAAGAAATCTAGTGATAAGAAAAAGGATAAAAAACCTGAGAAGACGGATAAAGTGAAAGTGGCGAAGAAAATCGCCAAGGCAAGTCTGATATCAAAAAGAATTTCAGTTATACTGATGTCACAAAAAATTGTGAATTAATTTTGAAATAATAATAATAGGACATGGAAAAATGGGCAAAAACGCTGAACCAAAAGAAAGATGGAATCAGGCCAGTTTTTGAAAGTAGTGCCCAGAATGCTTCAGGATCTGCTGAAGTAAACATTACGGACGAATTGCCTCAGTATAATTACCGGTTGGAAATGAGTTTGAAACAGAGCAGCGTGAGATACTTCTTGCAATTAGTGTTAAAAATTGTGGAGATAGTAAGCAGTACTAGCAAATAATTATTTAATATTTATCCTTTTAGGCAACTGCAAACAATTCATCCAAGGCACAACTTGTTGCTCCTTATGGAGATGAAAGCGACAGCGAAGAAGATGTTCCAAAACCAGTCTCAGGCTCCATCAGTGCATTGGCTCCTGATTTATTAGTTGATTTTAATAAGTTAGCCTGCTTGCTCTGTAAAAGGCAGTTTCCTAATAAAGAAGTTCTTCAAAAGTAAGCATTATTGTTTGGGTGATATTTAGAGCGTTGACAACAACTGAGTGAATTTTTTCTAATTGAACTTTCAGACATACGAAGCTCTCAGACTTGCACAAAAAAAATTTAGAGGATTTGAAGAAGTCCAATGATAAAAATTTGGTAGACCCTTCCAAAATTTATCGCGATCGTGCAAAAGAAAGAAGAATGAAATTTGGTTCTGATCCTGACGAGGGAAGAAATACTTTAAAGGTAACGTGGCCGTGGTGCATTAATCTTTCTACGTTTATAATTTATAATACTATTAAATGAATCACCAAATGTTTCTCGTAGGATATGTACATGCAAGCCAAAAAGGACATAAACTTAGCCTATGTTGAGGAGCCTACGAGAGATGGAATCAAAGATGACAACGTTGGTAATCGAATGTTGCAGAAAATGGGCTGGCAAGAAGGTCAAGGTTTAGGAAAAGGAAACCAAGGAAGGACAGAAATAATAACGGTAGGGTAGTCGTCAGTTTACGGACGCTAATTTCATACATACACAATACGAATTCTTTTTGATCTACGTGATATAATATGATCGTATCAAGCGATCTTTTGCAGAGGTCGCAATTTAGAAGATTATCACGAGCATTTTAACTTAAAATATTTTGATTTTGGTTTCGCCGTGGATTACAACCAAAAATATGTATATTCTTTCTGAACACCCGCCTTAATTTTTGTTTGTCTGGAACATTCGATCTTACAGACGGAAAGACGCGCTCCAAATGCTGGGTTAGGGGCCCGTGGTGTGCCAGTTATCGACGATGATGATCGGTACTCAAGAGCCCGGAAGTTGACACTTGCCCGATATCAAGAATTAGAATAATATACCGTACATCATTTCACGTTCATGAAATATTTGAGTAATTCGTTTGTTTAACTGCATGGAATTAACTTTGTACTTTCGGATTTACGTGGTTATTTTCTCCAGTTGTGACTGTATGTTCGTGAGTTGAGTTTGTACTATTTAATTGTGTTCCACAATTCATAGCTATTTTTTGTCTAAAACGTCGTAGTACTCTTACTCAATGAAATAGCTAATGGTGAATTATGATTACCATGTTAGCATCACAATAACTCCGGGAAAAGTGGTGTATCGTCCACGTGTGTCTCAGATATTACCGTTGTTTCTATGTGTAAAGGTATGTTTATAAGCAGTTTAAGTATATAAATATCTTTATATACTGTTCGTATGGATGCTAATGTTTATATTTAGAAACCACTTCCATAGAATAAAATAAAATAACTATACAGTTTAATGTAAACAAGCACTGCTAAGAGTTTTTTTTATATGATATTTACTGTTTATTGAACTCAAATAGTTGAATATTTGATGAATAAGGAACTTACGAAGGGGAAATTTAATAAATACATTCATGTTATTGCCGAAAGAAATTTTTATATTTATATAAAATTGCCCAGTTGAATGAAATTGTTTTGTCATGGTTACCATTAGCTAATATCCCTCCAAGAAATTAATAGTCCAATTTCTAAAGAAGCATGCGGTGCAGAGGTTCTTGGTTCTTTTTATGCTGATATCACCTGGAAATTTTATCAGTGGGAAATTAATTGAAGTGAATGAGTTCATAAGGATGTAACTCGACGCACTGAATTATTTAGTCCACAGTTTCTGATAAATATTGGATTTTTAGCTTTCAATTCGTTCGTTACTTCCTTTAAAAATTTAGTAGACGTTTCAGCCTCGCCTCGGTCACTGCTGATGAAAACATTCACGCTGTGAAAACTACATCGTTGTTGACGTAAAATGCATGCCTAAATAATCGATGAAATTTTGCTTTTGTAATTTTGAGATGTAATGGACTCGGTATAGGGCAAACTAAAAACACTTTTAACCAAGAGTTTCACCCAAAACATTTGATTCGTTAGGCTCCTTACGGAATCAGACCTATTAGCATATCCATGTGTAGACAATTTAACAAAAGTACCACATATAATTATAATTATAATATTATACATACACAATGAATCCTTCCGCATCCGTCCAACTAACTGAATGAATACCTGGCAGCTTTCAGGAGCTGTCGACGAAGTGGACAGACTAGGAATGCAGGGATCACATCGGTAGAGCATGTGTACGTATAACAGTAACTACGCAAACCTTTCAAATCAAACAGTTACCCGGACCCGGAAGACACTTGACGACTTGACCATTAACAAACTGCGAGTATACAGGGATTCTGGTTTACCGATTCGGAGGGTTTATGCTCGTTTGAAATGAACAAATTGGATTTACGAATCGAATTCATTTACATATGCGGTAGATAGCCATATGAATTTCATGAATAGGATAGTAGGAAGTGGGAACACCGTGACAGTGACAGAGACACTAAAAAGACCATCGCATCGGTATCGGTATATGTACGCACGGACACTAGCATATAGCAACTTTTCAACGAAGGTTTCACGCTAAACATGAAAAACCTGAGCAACGACACAAACGTTGAAGGCAAAGCTAGAAAGCACTGTCATGCAGTAGTATGTATGTTGTTTGTACACTGTACACCGTATCACACCAACTTGAAACTTTCGATTTGAATTTAACAAGGAATCATAAAAATTTGCTCCTGTGTATTGAAATGACACAGAGTCATTCGACGGTTAAGTTTATGAAAGGACGAGTTAATTACTGTTTCACCTTCGACATTCGTACTGCTTATCCAAATCGAGAATACTAGGAAGCTTAGGAGATCAGACTACGCTTCTAATGAAATTTTGCAGAACCGAAACCGACTACAAACATTTCCTTCCCTTCGACTGAGGAAGCCATCGAGAAGAAGCATCGTTTCCCGATGCAGACTCTTTCTTATAAAAAAATCTATATGGCTTAAAGCTGAACCTGAGCCTTTTCTATTAAAATTGCATAGGAAAGACAAAAGGTCGCACTGCACACATTAGATATTTAGAATTTTACGAAACGAGGATTCGTCGAGTTAAACATGTAGTTATGCTGCTGTAACTTTAATGCAATATTTAGATTAATAATTTCCAAATTACCTATCTTGTGAAGTAATCCTCGTTCATTTTTAATTTAAAAAATCCAAACCTGGAGTCACGAATTCATCTAGTTTGCGAGCACAGTTGGACTTTCTCTGGTGAAAGTAAGAGAGACATAACCGCTAAGCAAGTGCAAGTTCATGCAATATGTACTTTCCAGATGGTATTTATATCTTGGTACGTATACCTGCCCAAATCGAAGTTCGGGAAGTCATAAAAATTAATGCTCCTACTTATCACCGGTCAGCTTACGTCATTTTCTTAATTGTTAATCATCAACGAGGTTACAAAATTCTTAATTTCCTTGAAAATTAAGCGTTACACGACAAGCAGGCGCCAGCGGTTACTAATCAGATTTTTGGGAAATTGTAGTAGTTTTCTACAATAAATCAAGAAACGTAAGATTTTTGATTTTTCTAGCATCTCAAACGTAGGAATAAGTCGTCATCGACGCTGTTTATCCTAAGATTTGTTACGGTTACATTCATGACATCAAAATACATAAACTTCCTTCAGATATACGAGTGCGCTCGAGAGATCTCGAAAGTAGAAACAATGGAAACATTTACAAGAGGCATCGGCAGAGTAATACTAATTACAAGCTTATGATTGAATTCGCTTGGATTTAAGAAATATGAAAGACGGCACACGAAGAGATCCTTTAAGACTTGAAACTACATTTGTCCTTCAGCAGGGCCGAAAGATTGGTTTGGTCTTGTAGAATGCCATTCCTAATGTAAAAAATACAAATCCTAATGTTGCTGTACAATTCCGTTTTAACAAAGATAAAATAAAAATATATAATCACGAGACGTACTCGATGAGGAAATTTTCCACATCTCCAGGATAAAATTCAGATCCAAAGTCATCCTTCAGACGCACAAAATTTCCAATCAAAATTCCTCCCTTGTATACAAGCAGAGCCGGTACACCTTCCTTGGTCTGAAAATAAGAATATTTTAAAGCGGTATGAGCTCATGGCCAATGAATCTTAGGCAGCATCAGACTGTAGTCCAAAAAATGATATTCTTTAATCTACGGAAACTTACAAAAAGCTTGCTGACCCCAGCAACTGTGACCTTCATTTTACAAAATTTCACGTTACGGTATGTTGACGCAACAACGCTGAGGCATTCATTCATTTTGACGCACTCCGGTGACGCCTAAGAAATAAAAAAATTAGGCTATTTCCTAGCTGATAAATAATACTGCATCCCACACTATTAAAGAATTACAATGAATTGGTTTACTAAAAACCAATACAAAAAAGAAAACAAACAATACCGTATCGTGTATGTGTAAAACAATGGTGAGTTTCTCATTCGCATCATCAATGATTTTTAAGTATTCTTCTCCCGATAGGATTTCTTCTAAATGACCGAATTCCCTATTTGATACGGATTACCGCACGAATTGCAGTTTCAGTAATGTGCATTAGTATAAAATTTTTGCGGGAAAGATCTAATTAAGAGTAAACTCACGTTGGAGTCTCACTCTTCAGCATGGAATCCAAACGTTTTTGAATGAAGTTTTTCAAAATCTCATCAGACATAATATCTTCATCAAGCTCGTCTACTACTGCTTTCTCAGCTGCCTTAATGCGTTCATCCTCCTCCTACGAGAAAATGAGCATTCAAATTTCTTTCTCGAATTAATCCACAAAGATATATATTCTTCATATCTAGTTTTATTACATCTACAAATTGACAATTATCATTATTTACTATACAATATTACAAACGTCTAAAATTCTTTCACATGGCTAACCTCTGTTCGACATGTCATCGCATTGTTTGTACAAATGTCAATTAATTCCTGTTCTTTCGCTACTCTCGCCTGCTTTTCGTGCTCCTTGAACAGCTCCCAGTCTCGCAGTACTCCTTTTGGCCCAGTCTAGAATGAAAATTATTCATCAAAAATATCAAAATATTACATTTTATAATCCCATTTCCATTGATTGTCTTCACACACATCTTTCTGCCCTTGGTTTTTTACTCACGTTTCTAGAATAACCCTGCCAACCAGAGCCTCCTTCCGTGGCATTAGCTTGGGAGGTCGCCCCATCGGGCCCTTCTTGCTCTTCCTCATCTTCGCTACTACTACAGTAGTTATGAGACTTTTCACCTAAAAGTTTGCTTTCCAGCGAAGTCATTGTCATTTGTCAGCTCCAGCCACAAACAAAATCTGAATGATCCACAAAAAAGTAATAAAAAAAAAAAAAAAAAAACCACATCGGACGTTACAACAGTTTGTATGAGACAGTCTTTGATAAATAAAAAATAACTCGTATCATTCCATCAACTTACCTTCTCAAATTAAGTACGCTTGTTCTACCACCTCAATCACCCGTGTATTTTCACCAACAATTATTTACAATTATTCAAGACTTATTCGCACCATTATATTCCCTCTTTTACTTTGCAAATTATAATAAAAAACACTCTCCAATCCTCCTAATTCACCTGTTATTACAGTTTGATTTTTCTTAAGTTTACACAATATTTATAGTGTAACAATGTATAATGCCTGCTATTCACAAAAGAAAGTTACACATGTATTACAACTGATGAAGTTTCTTCAATAGTAGGAATGCTATTCAGAGTCAGGATTGAACACTTTCACTTCCACAAGAAAGAGAGTTATACACTCGTTTGAGAAGTTTCTCCAATACGAGCCGAACACACGTAACAACTTTCTTTCACTGAGCAACCGTTTTAAGTTAGCAACTTTTACAATTCTCCTACACTTTTTCAGGATTCTGCTGCACTATGTAAATCTAATAAATGTATACCCTTGGAAGTTGGAACACATCAGGTTTATCTCAATTTCCAACTTTTAAGTATGTACCTTTTGCCGACAGTCTAGTTTCTACTTTTGTATGTGGTACTAATACCAACAAGCTCATGGATTTTTTCGAAATGGTGGTTGCGTTTTATTTTCTTCTTTTACGCCATTGCTTAACTTTTATGTAGTAAAGGTATATGGAGAGAATATTCAGGCAGCAGACTCCACTCTCAATACTAAAACTCTGTATGTTTCGACATGAGTACTATAGTACTGCTTTTTACTATGTGCAGTACATATCTCTATGAAAGTTCGCCCAATTGGAAATGGCTTGTATAAATAAACAAACTTGTAAATACATGTAATAAAGTCCTATAAGTTCTGCGTAAGAAATACCCACCAGATTGCCCGCGCGTTCACTTCCACATATAGACATACGCCGGATGGTTGTAAAAACACAGGTACACGGCACACGGTATGACTTTATAAAATTTAGTTATATTCTATAGATTCTGTAAGTTCTAAAATTCTAAAAATCCAAAGCAGTCTACTGCCTCATCAACTGCTGCTTTACAATATATATTTCTACACTACAGTGTCTATACATTTACATCTATGTCCGTTGACAGTGACTTCATTCAGGATATACGACAGCACTTCAGCAGTTCAGCAGCGTTGAGCGTGAGAGTGGATATATTATTACGCACAGAGGCTCTCAGGCTTTTATCGTTATTTGTACCTTAAGAAAGAACAGCAAGGATGAAAGTAGCTGCTTGGTACAGTAATAATAATAATTACAATTTATAGACGTTAAAAATAATTTTTTTTACTACATTTTGTGATAGTAGTTAAGCAAACGCAGTAGCTGCAGTTAATACATGTGAACAACGGCATTTATTTATTTTATGAGGTAAGGAGTTTTAAACTAATTTTAGAACGGTGCTATTTACTTTTTGGGTAAATAATAAGGATGTTTACAGTTTCAAAGTTTTTAAAGGTGCTCGTTCAGTGTTTGAAATAAGATGACGGCTTAGTGTTGAAAGACGAATGCCAATGGGATTGCACTGAATGATTATTTTTATTTTCAGTGTTTTGTCAAGGCATACATGTATAGTCACTGCGTGTGTACTTATGTCTTAAGACTTTCTGAAGATCTACTTTGTCTTGATGAGAGTTAGCTGAACTGTGTTTGTATTGGAAGTGACGTGAGTTGATGGAGCATTGTAATGAATGTGAAGGACTGGTATTTTAAATGTGCTGTTTTTGGATTGTATTCATGAATGAGAATTTTACTTGATAGGATGGCAGGGAAGGGGAGGAAAAAAACCTTTTCAAAAATTCGCTATAGCTGTGTCTGTTTGTATGGATTCATTGGTTTAAACTTAAACTTAAGTTGTTGGGATAGGTTTTGAGAGGTTATTAATTTTTTGTCCAGGTGACTCGCAGTACTTGGTATTTGCCTGTGGATATTTGAAGACTGAGGCAAGGGGGGCACGAGTGAAAAAATGTCGATTCCGTCCTACCCCACAATAGCGGCTATAGGAGAAAACCTGGATCGCATAAATGCCCTTTTCTCTCCTTTCCGATCCAGAGGGTTGAATCCTGACCATTATGATCAGAAATTAAAATTTTGGCTGAAATCTATCGATGAATTCGCAAATGTGGATAAAAGAATGGTCTTTACGGTTAAGGATTTAGAAGTGGCTTTCAAGGTTCAAAATCGAGTTTCAGCGTGTCTTGTTGATGTGATGGAGCATTTGAGAAGGTATAGATGGTTTAAAAATACCTTTTTATAAATTTAAGATATTCAATTTTAAGAATGAGAACTTTTATATGAAAGTAATATGTGGATTTAGGGCACAAACTGTGGTACCCGAGGATGAATACCTTCGATCTCTCCAGGTACGCAACACGTGGTTGTCATGGTCCACAAAACCCTTGAAATCCGCTGCCGGTTATCTCTGGAGCTGGACACCATTTAATTCAGCTTCACAAAGTGCTATAACGAAAGAAACTCGCCTTGTTTATGTTCCTGCAGTCTCTGTAAGTTTTTGTGAACGTGAACCTATTGTTTATTTGCATGAAGGGATGAATTGATCATAGAATTCGTCATGCTGAAATAATTGACAAGACTTTTGTGGCATTTATTTGCAGTCAATAGCGTCCACTATACTGCATGATCCGGAATTGCAGAATAAATTAATGACCTTAGCAGATTGGAAGAAAAAAGTTGGAGAAGTGATAGAGGCTCATGAAATAGATCTGTTACTTGGGTATCTAACCGTTAGTGGAAGCGTAGCTAGGGATACATTAGGAGAAACTGAAATTATTAAACTACTAGTACCTGGTGAAGATCGCAGTGTAGGTATCACCGCTGCTGAAAAAGGACAGTTTGACATAGCTCGCACGAAAGAAAAGTTAGAAAGTGACTTAGAAACTGTGCAGCATAAAATACAATTAGCAGAAGATAATGCTCGAGTGGCGTTGAAAGACGGACAACGAATGACTGTAAGTAAATCACTAAGTACAGCTATGAATTACTTCAGTAAAAAAAGTAATATGTGAGTGCTGATTTGAGTAATTGGTCGCAGGCCAAACATCATTTAAGATCCAAGAAACTCCTTGAAAAAAGGTCGGACAAATTATGCGCGCTTATTGACAATTTATCTGTGATTCTTTTTCAAATTGACGATGCTCAGTCTGATGTCCGGGTAAGCCATTATTACGAACTAGTATCTCTAACATCGCTTTTGTTGGGAATTACTGTAATTATTATAATTATTTTGCGTTGTTCTTGCAGATATTGGCAGCTTACGAAGCCGGTAAAGAGGCACTAGGGAAAGTGTTAAAAGACAACAATGTCAGCGTAGATCGAGTAACGGATGCTATGTTGGATCTTCAAGATGTAAAATTCATATAAATCTTTACGTTTTTACATACACGTTTTCAAATGTGAACTAATTCGTGAATTTGTAAAATATTTAAGGCTTTGGAAGATCAGGCTGAAATTTCTTCTGCACTTGGACGAGAATTAATTGATGATGACACTAAACTTTTGGACGAAGAATTAGAGGAACTGCTGAGAGCTGATGAAGCCGTTTCGAAACCACAACCTAAGCTTCCTGAAGTTGATCAAAACACTTCCACAGAAGAGGCCTTGAAAGAATTAGCGCTTCTCAATCTTGAAGGTATTTCACGATCTCGTAGTATGATTTCTTTACCTTTCCCAAAATAACTCGTTATTACTCCTGGGTTTATTTTCATTCCATGCATACACAATTACACCATCATTAGTGCTCAATGATCATAAGTCCATAAAGACTAGGCAATAAGCAGTTCTAACTTTTGACGAGGTAAATACAGAAAAAATAGTTTTGAAAGCTTTATGTGTGACTGATTTTAAAGCCCTATTGTACCTGTTCTAAAAAACGTTTTCTGGATCCTGCGTAATTTTTAGACGGTCTAAGTCTTATTTTCGGATAATCTTGTATGTAAGTGTGGAAAGAAATATTTTTGCGACAATATTCCTGCAAAGATAAGGTTGGGAATCTGAGATTTTCACCAATATAGCAAACCTGAAGATGCGCTGTATTCGATTAAAATTTTCAGATTTGGCAAAATAATGAGGTTCAGCAGTTTGCACTACAAAAACTTAGCTAGTTTAGATAACAAAAATTCTGTGGGCACTTTAACCAGAGAAATAATATAAAATAGTTAATATTAGCATCAGAGCGTGGGCTACAGGAATTGTGAATAAACAATACAATTCGTGAAGATTCTTAATTGTGAGGAAATCCTTCAGTATTGATTACTCGAAACTTTGAAGTTGAAAGTTTGGGCATATATTGCAAATTGTGGGCTAAGTTAAAAAGGACTGTAATCGGAGGTTGTTTGTTTGGGGAAGTTTGAGTCTCTTTTGGCTTTTGAGCCTACAAAATATTTAAACGTTTTTGACTCCATTCCTCAATAAATGCTCCGCTGAAATAGAGTTTGTTACTTGTCCTAGTCGTTGTTATACATGTGGAATTAAAATATTTCGGTTTAAGCCGGCAACGAAAACGTTTTTGAACTCACTTCAATTCTCCATTCTCCTAACCCGGCGAAGCGGATTGCTAAAAATTTGTACAACTACTACTTCCTTCCGCTTATTTAATGTGTTAGGTTGAGTTCTACCATTATGTATTTTAGTGCTAGGCCATTGGAAGATTGAAATCATTGACATTTCACATGACGACATTCCTTAAAACAATATTAAGGCAAGAATCGATATTAACATGGTAACTGAAATTGTGATTACTTTTACAATGTAACTGATCTATATCCATTAGGCTTGGACGAATTCGAAGAAGCCGAACTGCAACGGAAGAATAAATCTCCAAGTCAAGTCTGAAATTGAATCTGGTCACCTCGCCATATTGCGGCCGTGGATGAAATTTGAAAATTTTTGACCTGTCCCGGATTTTATCGTTATCGAAATGTTTATATAATATATAGTTCGTACGACATGTGCATAGAATTTATGACACTATTACTATTTTACCGTTTCTACCAAATCTGACGTAACTGTTTACCGTATTGGTGCATTAGAAGTAAAATGAGGAGATTGTGAATAAATACATTTTTAACTCAGCCTGCCAAACCTTTCAAACGAACATTTAGAAATAAAATAAAAATACATAAATTTTAGCATTGTGTTTGCAATCACAAACAAAATAAATTTAATACAAATCATCCAGATGAAAAAGTACAGGACTTTTTTGCAAAATGAGATATACACGATATGTCACTAATCTAAGCAATATTTATGCAAATCCATTACGAATAGGTTTGTTTCATTACAAGGAGAACCAACAAAGAAAACCACCGCCTAACAGTTAGTTTCAGAAATCAACTTCAAGCGCGACGTGAAGACTTGTAGATACTTAGTAGTCATCCAGATCTTCAGCATAATCATCTAATTCATCCAACTGTAAACTCTGGAAGTCAACTTTGTAACGAAGCAATCCTGAAAATCAAAATAAAATTTTGTGACTGCTTGCTTAATAAGTGTTACACGACCACGTAAACCAAAAACACACTTTTTAGAAATTTATGACACAAAAACACAAGTTTACGATAAATGATACATGGAACATGATAAAAAACTAATTTCCAATCAAAGCGCTTCGTGCAATTCTGAGTCTATACGAAACAAAACGTTTGCATTACACTAATAAATCTAACTTCGATGTACAGTTTAAAGAATTGTCTATCCTTAAGGGGCCCAAATACTTCACACGTTAGTAGACATATCTTGTCTACCACGTATGAACATCTTACATAGCGAGCGAAGAAAAGGCATTCCAGCGAAACTTAAAAATTCGCACTTACATTGCAACTATATTAATGTTCACAATAATATCAATAAAGAGCATCATAATGAAGAGTGCAAAACGAAAAAAATAATTACTGAAGATTCTGTACAACATCTATGTAACAACCGATCAATGACACATCAAGTTCACTTGGATGTAATCAAATTTCCCAACCACATACTGAAGTTTATTGAGGAGCTCAATTAGTAATCATCCAAGTCTACGTCGTCTAATGGATCGTCAGCTTGCAATGATTGGAAATCCACTTTGTATCGCAACATTCCTACCACCAATCAAGTCACCATGTTCATTCATCTCAAATATCAAGACTAGGATCCGCTCTTTCCCACATTACCCTTCCTCAGACAATTTACATCCGTGTCATCTACTCTCAATTGAGATTACGCATACGAAGGAAAGCTTTTTTGTCTTACCTGATCCGACCGTGTCACAAACAAAATTTTTTAGGCATTTCATGTGAACGTGCTATTAGTAATATCAAAAAATAACTATTATGGACTTTAAGCGAAATAAAGCGAATTACCTCCTATTCCTCCAAACCCTCGAACGAATTGGGAACCTTCTTGTGATTTATCGGTAATGATTTCTAATGTTGCTCCGAAACTTTTATAATTATTGGCTATCCATTCGAGCAAAGGCTGACATTCAACTAATTCCAATTCCACACCGGTCTATATACGATACGATCAAGGGAGTAAAATTTAAGCATACTCTCACTCAAATCATCTTCGCGACGAAACTGCGTTAATCGCAAATATATTCTGAAATCATACCTCCTTGTCAGTGAAATGGGTTTTATCTTTCTCTTGTTCTGGCGTCAAGTGTAAAACTTTATCTTCCCCTGATGCATGGTTTTTCAACACGTAACGCTGAATGTCCAAGTTTTCCCAGCAAATTAAAGTTTCCACAGAGCCCAGCTCTAAGGCCTTCAAAGTGTCTTCAACTCCAAAGCAGTATTTCCCTGTATCTTGACTAATCTCGTCAAAATAACGGCCTGCAAAAAATTCATAAAAAATTTACTCAATTTAGTGACCCAAATGAAAAACCATAAAATCATTAATGGGTTCGCGACATATAACTAAAGAACTCTCAAAGACAATCAATAAAATCCAATCCTCACCTATCAATTTCTTCTCCTGGATAAACTTGACATTTTGAAGAGACTCAGCAGCTAACTCAATGGCTTGGTTGAATCCGTTTTCGCCTCCATATGACACATCCACCAATTTAATTACTTTAGCTTGGAGTCTCTACGGTTAGCGAAACAATTTAAAAATTACTTTTTTAACATCTTAACTCGGTACCCACAGAACAGAAGTGCCTCGCAATAATGGTAAACCACTTTCTCTGTTACAACGAAGTATTTATTAAACGATTGGCTTACTGGATCGAACATGTCAGACTGACTAAGCTCAGTTTTAAAATCTGCGGACCCGGCCAGAATTAACCCCGCAATGTTGGGCTTATCATTAGTTATGAACAGCTGAGTGGCTACTTCGGCTACTTTTCTCACGTAATTGTGTCGTTTTTCCATACGAAGTCGAGCAAAACGCAAGGCAGACTGTCCACCACGACCTAAAAAGAAAGTCTGCCTTCACTTAAAACACTTTCCCAATCCCAACTACCATCTGTTACCAACTTAGATCGCGATAAAATCTAACCGTGCTTCTTTGGAAGATCGACAGTGAACTTGTGAAGAACTTCACGAGTATTTCCCTGAAGTGTTCCAAACAGTGCTCCATTACCATCCATCACGATGAAACCAAACTTATTATCATCGGCCAATAGGGCGGTCAACGCCTCCGTATGGAACTATTCAAAATATTTATCACATTGACATCAAGCTTCAAGATAAGAATACATAGTCCTAAGGAAATTAGCCGCGAAAGGAGTATCAATAAAATTGGAAAAAAATAATACCTTGTTGTCGCAAAGGTATAGTGAAGTATTAATGGGTTTGAAAGGTTCAAAGTCAATGTTAACTTTCTTTTCCTTCCCTTCCTCAGTCACTATTGTGCCGCAATAAATGACAAGTCCATTTGGAGGAACTAAATCACAATATTTTTTCCATCCATCATTTCTCATCGTATTTTACAAAATACCCATCCAGAAATAATTTAAGGAAATTTCTTAGCAATTATGTAATCGATTTGGCAATACCCTTGGTGTACAGTTTGAGCTTTTGTTGAACAGAGGTAATGGCCCCAAGAACAGAAAGACGATTTACTCTTGATTTGATATTTGAAGCGGTCCCAAACTCATCAGCTAACATTTTACTGACCCGTGAGATTTGGTCCTTTGGAGGGATAATCAATGAAATCATGCTGGTTCCGTTTCTACAAATCAATATAAAAAATCACGTAGTCATACATTTTTTTAACACCTTTTCCCCACATGTACTTAACTTGAATTTAATTCACATTTAATATCAACATTTTCACTTTGCAATTTATCAAAACTCGTTACGACTGGAAAAAACTGCATACCCTCTAGCCAACTCTAAGCTCTTGATGAGCTTTTTAATCTTCCACATTTCCACATTTCGATCCGCCGACGATTCGTCGGACACGTACGGTGAGGCCGACATTGTGCCTGACTTTAAGGTCAATCTTGTCACCGGAGAATAAAAATTTGTGGTTAAATTAGCACCAAAAGTCTTGCCGAGATGAAGGAATGAATTAAAATATGGAAAACTGAGGATAACGGCGTGGAAGTGAAAGACGACCCGAGTTCCTCTCATCTCTCAGTCTCTCTCTACACACTCAGAGGAGTTCTTGTGCGTTTGCCTACTCCGGCATCCACAGTGTCAAAGAACTCTTAGCGCCAACTTTAAAATCTTACATCATTTTTCAACCTCAAACTTCAAAGCCTCAATATATCCTCATCAAGTTTTTTAGCACTGAGCAACTTTTCCCCTTCCCTCATCAGTATATAATAGGCAGAAGATGCCAAAGGCAGTAGTCACAGCAGAAAGCACAGCAACTTTACTCAATCAGCACTATCAGCAGCATCAAGTGTGGACTATATAACGCCGATGCCGCATTGCCATGCTTTTTCCCTGTAACCCATTCAATCTCTATAGAGCATGGCAAGATGCCCATTAAAAAGTACACAGACAGTGAATCCAAAGCTCCGCAACATTTTTATATGTACACACAAACGTCTACACACGTGTATAACTATAGATTGGAATACGTTGGGTATAATGGGTATCTTATAAATACAAGTTTTATTCGTATGCATGTAATCTCAAGCTATACTTTTGGGTACACGAGGACTTCTTCAGTGTGTACTACGCTTGAGTTTTCACTAACGAATTTTTTAAAAAGTGGGTTTTCGCACATGGTAGTATTTTCCACATTGACGTAACTTGATGAAGTTAGGAAATGCAAAAAAGCGGGGAAGAAAAGTATGACATTATGGCTTTTTAAAGTTTAAGTTGCGGGTAGGGGCAAAATAGTACGGAAGAGTGTGTAGAGGCAACGTGAGATTTTGCTCATAGATTTATGCGTTTTTACATCATTGGTTGGAGAGTGCATGGTGCTTATAGAAACGAATGGGGCGCAGGGTTTACATTACACATATTATACAACCAAAAATAAACATTTTCAGTGCTAATAGTTAGATTTTGCTATACAATGAAATTAGAGAAACTTTGATGGGAATTCGTTTCAAACGATCAGGAGGTTGAATAGAAGCGTGATTTTGAAATTGTTATTAATATCTCAGAAGCTATATGTGTCACGAAAGTTGTCTGACGTATGGCAGAAGGGATAAAATTACTAGGCGGAGTACTTCTCGCATGAATTGATGGATACAGAGAACTCTGAGAAATTACAACTTTGTAATTTCTAGGGTTTATGAATATTCCAGAGAATTGATTAGGCGCGGGTTATTGCGTTGTGATTGTCATTTTTAGGGGATGTTTGCTCTTACAATTGGGCTTCTCCAATAGACGTAATCTATATATTCTGTTATAAGTATAGTTTCATTAAAGTAACTATTATGGTTGGTGGCACCGGCAACGACGGTTAATATTCAGTTCCTAGCAAACTGTGAAAACTGGCAAGCACTTAAGTGCGTGTAAGTATAATGTCTATTCTTCCAATATTCAGATCAAGATAGCTTGTTCCATCTCCAATTGGCAATCACGCTTTGCCTTAGTTGTAATTTGTAGAGTGCCATTTAAACCACTGCCTTTTCCATGTGGTTAGTATTGCTGTGTGTTATACTCCTCGAGAATTTTACACCTTGGCTGTGACGTCTGACATGAGACAACGACTTTGCCTGATTTAACCTTGTTGTATACTCCATATTTTCACCTAAGCGCACTTACTGCGGGCTCTCAACGCAATCTATGGTTCAAGGCTGCTGGAAACCATATTTGGAATTTTACGCGATCAGGTTTTAACACCTCTTAGTCGTTGTCATCTTGGCACATAATGATCCTTACATACGTGATGCGTAGATGCCTCGGTTTTTGCTTCACCCCAGTTAATCAATACTCCTTGCGTATGAAATGCTAGAATGAACTTCAACTGTGCTTTGCTTCATTACTCGAGCTCTGCCAAAGTAGTGTCGAATTCTTGGGCCAGAATCTATGAAGATGTAAAATTGCGTCAGCATCCAGCTGCATCCACGAACCACATAAAACGGTTTAGTGTAGACAAACAAGCATATTGGTCAAGTTCAAGAAAGTTTATCATTTCGTAATAAAGTAAGGAGATTAAATAACAGCTCTAGAGTCATGTAACTCCCGTATATTTAAACCGAACACTACCTCTCTCATTGTCAGTTTCATATATAAGATGCGTTTATTCCTCGCCTATATGTGTAAATTGCAATGAAAATAAGGAATGCTCCCTTATCGTTTCAAAACGTTCTGCGATAGAATTAAAGCAGCAATGGTGAAGGAGAAGGAAGGAAGAGTGAAATTATTGGGGAAAGCACTCTCTCTCTTTGATACACCATGCGTGGATGCGTGCGTATGCGTTTTGCAGATTGGAAGGTTCTTACTTCTCTTGACGCATCAATATAAATACCTATCCGAACATTATTGCTATCATAAAGCTGTTCAATATGTTCATACCCTTGTTTATACACCATAAGCTAAATAGTATGGTGTACAAAGCTATTCCGGGAATTTCCTATTCCTTTACATTATGACCAAGTTCTATGAACTACACACCACCTGGTTAAACTGGTTCCCATTTTATGACCCACAGTCCAGCTGATCATTAAATATTGTGTATGCAATTTTTTTTGCTTTTATACTGCATTTCCGGATTTAACTGCTCAAATCGGCTGAAGCATTGCGTACTGACACATTAAAAACAACTAAAACATGCTTTACCAGGTGGAGAAGAAAGCCGTCATATGTTACCATAAAGCTTATTGTCAGTTCCAGTTAATTTATTTCGCAATTGACAAGTATGAATTGAGACAGCGGGAATCACATCTCTACCTCTACAATGAGTATATAACACACTTTACACACTATAAATAACTATTCGTATTTTATGGATAAATTCTAAAAAGAAGAGCATTCGTTTGAGCAAAAATTTAGCAATGGCAGTTCTTTCTTCTTCTTGAATGAAAATTTCATTATAAAAACAGGTGGCTGATTGGCTATATAGTAATTCTCATTTAGTTTTGGCTATTTTTGATGAAGCATAAAAATTATGCATACAAATATCCATAAAGGTATTCATAAATAGAAACACTTTTTGCGAATGCTAATTTATACCAGGTAAAATAATTCCAATTAGGCAGAGATTTAACGGGTTACCTATCATAGTCAAAAATCCAACAGAGTTTGTTCGAGTTTTGGCCACTGTTTTTTATCCAGCAAAGCTTAATAGAATATATTTTTCTCCAGCAAAGCTTAATAGAATATGTTTTTCTCCAGCAAACCTTCTGTTGTTTTGGAACATTAAAAAATAAAACAGAGATATAAGATAAGGGACTGATGACGGGCAAGTATAGACAAGTTCTTTTTGCCCTTTCGGAACCAATCACATCACGAGATAAGTTGATAATTGTTAATGCAAGATTGTCTATGGGAAATATAGTATACACCCCATGTGTTCGCGACAAAATCCATTACTACCGATTGCCAATAAACAATAATACGGCCAACTAAGTCCCTGCCTTCCTCATCGACGTTCCATGGTGATCGTGGATCGTGCTGGATTTGTATAGACTTAACCTGCCATTGATTGTCATTTAACCTTTTGAGAGTAATGAATGTATTAAGGGCACTACGTCAGCAAGCACTTAACTATTCAATTTGACAGAGGCAATGATATGCCTCGATGTAAATGAACTTCCCAAATGTCACTACACACGATGAAGTATGTATTGTAATGTTTAATAAGGGTAGGTACATACGTATACAAAAATAACCTTGGCTAGCGGTCTAAAATGTGAAAAAACGTTACATGAATCCTGACTCATTCACTACCGCTTGTGACCGGCAGAAGAAAATACATAAAGGAATCAAACTGACTCTATACATGAGTGCATATACTCATAAGTGGTTAGGCACGCACGACGTACATGCTTTCCTTATTTCAAAAGAATGAAAGTTGAACCTCCATGCCCCATAATACAATTTATGTAGACCCGGTTTAGCAATCGCACGATTTTTCCATGATCCCTGATTTGTAGCTCTCACGAGAAGTTTGTAACCATACATACTTCCACTTTCCACTGCTCGCTAAATATAGACCTAATGTATATTTAATAATAAAGATATTTTACAATCCATTGTGCTCATTCTTGGTCCATTCTTTCCCATGTAATGTTCTATCTGATACTTTCTGAATCAGAGCAAAGTCAGTGTATTGTTGTACTGTAATAAGTGCGAGTTGATTTACTGAGGAATATTTGAAGCAGTTAAATTAAATTAAACCGAATATTTTCGTGTCTAAAGCTGTCATTACAACCCGGTAGCACTGGTCTTCTTATCGTACATATCATCTGACAGTACGGAGAAGGACCGTAAATTAGAAAATTGTTGGTGCTTTGAATGGTGAAAAATTGAGCTAAAATTATGAAGCTAAAACTGCATCATATTGAAATGTGCGTCCAAGAACCTCAGAAAATATTAGATACCCTCTGCCGGAAATTTGGTCTAGATCTAGTGGGAAAAAGAGATACTCCAACTTGTCAACAAATTGTAACCAAACTTGGCAAAATCGTGTTTGTTATTACTACCAAGAAATCGTCGGGGAACAATGCATTCCACGGAAGCAGAAACAATATTAATTTTGAAAGCAAGACAATCGGAGGATTCCCTTTTAGGCCAGAAAGCGAACCGTGGACAATTTTTTGCTGTGATAACAACGTATCTACACACATTGATTCAGTTTTTAATGTAGCAATACAAGTGGAGGATTTAAAGGCCACCCTATTTCGTCTAAAGCAAATTGGTTGTCCGATTTTACAAGATTTTACAAATGCTTCGGATGAATTTGGAAATGTGCATTATGCCATTGTGAAATCCTGGTGCGGAAATGTCGTGCATACTTTAATTGAGAAGACTGCCTATGAAGGCTGGTTTCTGCCAGACTATGAGCGAGTTGAGACTTCTCAGAAGCCTACACCGATTGATGGTTACCAGCTTTCTGCAAATTCATTTCTTGATCATGTCACTTTCGTTTGTCGACCGGGCGGTACTGATGAAATCATCCGGTGGTATCAAGATGCCTTCCACATGCGACGGTTTATAACAAATAGGTATTGTTAACCTTGCAAAATTCATTTGAATGATTTCCCCAACTTTCCTACTTAAGCTTAAATCTAAGAAAGATATCAGAGTTTAGGATGAGAACCTATCACATGTCGTACTTCAAATAAACTCATGATATGATCATGATTATAAGCTGCAACTAACGCTATGTTTCCTAAGCCGTTCTCATGTAAGTAAGAGTACCCATACATAATATAAGCAATGTAATTGTTAGGGGCACTGTAAAACTTTTTTCGTACATAAGCACTCCAGCTAACTCTTGTCCATTCAGGTTTCGTAAAGGTGAGCGCAAATTAGAAAAAGGTTATCAATGTACTATGTACTTAATGAATAATCCGGTGGTTTTTAACGGCTGTAGGCAAGATTCTGAGGAAGAAGGACTAGTAATCGGAGATGACGTTGGGCTGAGACTTAAAGTAATGGAATTTTGGAAATGCTCTGAGGTTGGAATTGCGTCCATTGAACAGGTGGACAGCACGACAGGAGAAACTTGGGAGCCACTCAAGATTGTAATTGCAGAATCGCTACCTTCCATTCGTGAGTGAAATGAACATAGTAATTTACAAGCTATCTTGACTTTGCATGTAATGTATGTCCAGTGTAGTGGCTAAGAATCCAAAAGATTACATGAGAAAATTATTATAGAAAATACTCAGGTGGAGCAATTTATCAATGACCATAATGGACCAGGAATACAGCACATTGGGTTGCATACATATGACATGATAACTGCAGTAAGTGGGTTGTTAAAACGAGGAGTCAAGTTTCGACAGCCTCCTCCAACTTATTACACGAATGTAAGTAATTTATTTTCCAATAAAGTTCTGTGTACGCTGAAAATAGGTATGCTTCGTTGTACTATATGGATTATAAATTACGTATTTATAGCTGGGACAACTTAGTGCAATTGAATCGGTAGGACAGGACCCGGAATTGCTTTCCAAGTATGGAATTCTTTTAGACGCCGAAGCGGATCCATTCGACGAGGACCAATTTCTGTCCCGAACTTCAAACCCGCAAAGGTATTACCTCACGGCGTGAGGTTCAATTCTATTACAAGGATTGTAAGTCTTGTGCTAATCAAATGGGTATGTTTGACTTTCTCCAATATTAAGGTACCTTATGCAGATATTCACATATCCCATTTTTAATCGCGACACTTTCTTCCTGGAAGTGATTCAAAGAAAGGGTGCCAGGGGTTTTGGGGTGGGAAACGTGACAGCACTTGCAAGATCGGTTAATGCCTACCAAAAACTACTTCAGAATCAAAATCTAAACAAGCTATTTTAAAGTTCAAGAAATCTGGCATTGTATATGGTTGCAATCCAAGGAAAATGTAACTCAGAAGTTTTATAAGCAGACTCAGAATAAATTCTTATGGCTTGGCTTAACGTAACAAGTTAGCTGTAATGCTTCACATAGTAGCGTTATATTTTTACAATAAATTTTCAGTCACAATACCTGAATTTTGCAGCAGCTACTAAAAATCGTAAAAACTGTCTAAATTTATGCAAACCTCACTTACGCTCTGGAATTGTTGTGAAGCTCGGTTGTACTTTGTAATTAGGATTGTGCCGAAAGGTCCACTCAGAATGAAAATGAAACCTCAACCAACGAGTTTGCATCAGCTTACTACAATACCGGTAGATTGACAGGCAGATCTGTATGATGTGAAGTGCGATTATTATTAATTATCCGGTGCTGGTTTTATAACACAATGATTGATAGACTCCAACTCCTACTGACAGTTCGGACAGGCGACAGGGTGCAAGAATGAGCACGAATTGGTAAACATTGTAAAAATAAAGGATTAACATATCTATAAGCTTGTAAGTATACATATATATATTATATATATATATGTATTTATATAGATTTTATTAGTCGAGTTCACGTGTTAATAAATGCCTGAGCTAAAATCAAGTTGATTATTTAAGTTTATATTTGTAAAGCTAAGATGAGGCATTGATCTGAATGTCTTGTGCTTTAAAATATATTGAAATGTCGAAGAGACTGGCGAGAAACATGAAGAAACTGGTTGTGCCTACATGAATAAAAATTTGAAATTAGCAACCCCTCTTTAATTAAAAAATTTTGATTGAAATGAATTAGGAATGCGTAAGAAAATTACCATGAAAATAAACTCTAAATTTACTGGAGTCGTAAAGTCCACAGTGACCGGTGGACTGAAGGCAACCGGATCTAGAAGTAACCCACATTTTACATGTACTGTCTACTATAGATCCGTAGATGATGGGACATGGAACGTTTCCCAGCAAGCCAATGGCACACTGAACGAGTCCTAAAGCCATAGCTTTGTCCGCGGGACGCACACAACGAAGTGTCAATAACATGGATCCCACTTCTGACGACGAGTGCACCAGAACGATGAAGATAAAAATAAAGGAATATACATGAAATAAGTCACAATTAGAGGCGCACAGGCCTGGAGTTGGTGTAGAATTTGTACAGTCACACACGTACTGAAATAACAAAGAACAAAGCAATAATTTAGTTAAGATGGCGAAATAACTTTTTCCAAGGGCATGTAACGTGAAACGGCAGACAAACCTCGTTCGTCTGGTTGTTATAAGTATGGCACCCAGCGTGACATATGGACAAATACGTCTTGTTGTCAGCGCAAACCGGCGAAAAAATATCTGCACAACTAGTACAGTGCTCTGTTTCACAACTTGGCGATCTAATCAAATCATACATAAATTACATTAAGTTTATCCAACAGTGAAGGACGTATTCCTAAATAATATAAGAACCGTAAAGAAGATGAATACAAACCCAATGTCGTTCACGATGATATCTTGTTGATCACAGCCGGCGAACATCAAAGCTGCCATTCCAGCTGCATAAATGATTGCGGAACCAGCAACCCAAAGAGCGACCGTTTTGGCATCTGGTTCTCTTGTTCGAATGTAGACACCCGAAGAAAAAATGCCGATGCCCATCACAAGAATACCGGCAATACCCGTATAAATATTAGCTTCAAATGCAGCTAACCTAAACTGTGATTCCAGATATTTAGGCAAAAAGGTGTAAAGACCCGAAATGGGCAGTAAATGAAGAACAGACGAACAAGTACGGAGCATGAGGATTCGATTGACGAATAAACGCTTAAGTGTCATGGGAAAATTCGATAATTTTGGTCCCGTTGCGTCATCCATTGCCGCCATTTCCGCAATGTTCTCTTTGTGCCTTTTTTTGTTCAATGTTTGTGGGAAACCGTAAATTAAAATTGAGGTGATAAACAGGAGCGACGATATGAACAGCATCCCTAACCACCAAGCACCAAGCCAATTAGGATTTAACGGTGTCATCCCTTCAGGTTCCTGGCCCGGGTAGATGAACAATCGGGTGCAGAACGAACCCAGGATGAAACCAAAAACAGGGCCAAGAATTCTCACTCCAATCGTGATTGCTGTCGGAATCCATAGGACAGTAAATGAAAACTGTTTGTTATCAACAATTAAAATAATTTCTATATAATGACTTACAAAAATATAGTGGAGAATCTCTGCTGGCTACGTTATCATCCAAATATGGAATTCCCAGAGTGTATACTGCTGTTTGACCTAAACCCACGCACAGCAAGCAAACGAATAAAATCCCAAAGAGAAAATAGGGTGGTGGATCTCGCTCATCTAAGCACTGTTCTGTGCTGTTTCCTGTATCAAAATGACTTCCAAATTCATCCTGGATACATAAATTGTCTCCAACGGAAATAGACTTGGGAATTTTGGGGGGATACAATAAATGCGGTGTCACAGTAAGCAAGGTTGCAATCGAAAGTAAAATGGAACCATAAGAAATCCAATGTGGACGGTGACGAGTGCTAACATAGTATGGCAACAGTAATGACGAGCACACCTAAAAATCAACAATTTTTTATAATTCGAACCAACTGTATTTTAGCAACTCGCCTGATCAAATTATAAAGCGTCCAGGATCTCCGCCTATAATTTCAAATGAGTGCAAGTCATACACCTATGTAGTTCACAATGTACCTGGCCAATTTCTGTGGCTGACATTAGCATACCCGTCGTTTTGGAAGGAATCGAAAAAAGTTTTTCTAGCGTAGTGATGACGGCCACAAAGTAAGTATGGAAAGTTCCTTGTAAGATACATGTCAAGCTAAATACAAACAAAAATGCCTTCCGATTCGACATGAACTGAAGACATTCAGGCTGGAAAGTTGACCAGCCATACTTGGATTTTTCTTCCTCTTCCTCCTCATCATGTATCTCATGCACCACCTACATAACAAATAAAAACCATTTCCTATTATTTAAATTCAAACCTAACCAATCCAAGCCGAATTGGCAGCAATTTACTATCTTCCAAATTTATACGTCCGTACAATCCATTGAAGACGTCAAATTTCGAGAGTATATACAAACTGAGTTACACCTACATTGTTTTCCTTGCTGGTTGTTGGCTTCAGTCGCGCTAACTCCTGCAACTCCAGCTCCTCCTGTAATTAAAATTTTAAAAGTCACTCAAATACATACCATGGAATCTCAAAACGCCCAACTCAAAATTTTTTATGTTTATGTAATCACAATTTAAAGTCCAAAAGTCAGTACCTCTACCTCAACTTGATCGTCATTTGGTTCGGAAGGACGGTTCATCATTCACACTTGTATTGTGTTTCGTCACATTTGGATCCGATCACAATCCTCGTAAGTTCAGTCCAGGCAGGTTAGCCAAAGTTAACCCAACAAATTTTAAAAAATTTCTAATCCCAACAATTATCTCATGTCATCGAGTCCCCAAAATTTACAATAATTACAGGTAGAAGAAATATTTACAGACGGTGTATGTATATGATTAAGATCATTTGAAAGTGAAAATATTTTGTATTGGTGGGAATCTTTAGGTGAGTCGTGCTAGCATAGATGGCTTCCTTGACAAGTTGATCACATCACTAGTCACAGTGAGTCAGTGTCAGTGTAATAAAGTAAGAAAAGAAATAAATGAAAAAAATTGGAAGTCCACTGCACTTCTGGCCTGGCACAGCAAAATTATAAGATGACCTGTTCTCCTGGCTCTCCCCCAAGCTACTAATAAATAACTACTTATCACCATCACCATCGCTGTTACATGCTTAAATAGCAATCAGACACTTCACAGACAAGAAAGTGTAAGACATTAATCCACATGCATGCCACCCGATTAACATTATATACTGTCATCATTCTTTCCATCAAGTCTTTATCGAAAAAAGTAAAATCCCTATTATTCCAATGCTTTGAGTATTATAGAAATAGTAAATAAGTAACAATAATTAGTACCCCACATGACTGCATATTCTTTCCTTTTAGTTGGCAAAGGTTGGGCAATAGCAAGACCAAAAAAGGAAGTTAGCTAACCTTATAGAATAGAAAGGAGACAGGCACAACTCGTGCCCGTCCACAGTGCCGTTTAAATTAGCATTGGTTAGCAAAAGAACGTATACATAGATTGTGTCCGATCCTATTCCATAGAGTTATCACAGCAGATACGCGTATTCCCTGTGGATAATGCACGTGCCGGCGCAATCAATTTTCTTATTATTTGTTTTCCCTCAATGCGGTAAAACATGTAGTGTTGTATGGAACATGATGAAATTTGTTAGAAACAGTGGAAAACTTCTATTCTATTTAACTATAATGGCACTTTGCAGCTAATTAAAATTCTACACGTTATTTAACACCATGAATTAATGCGGGTTATTCCTGTATTGTATATTTACGGCTCCTGCGGGCATAGTTTTGCATACTGTATGAATAATTACATCCGAAAAGCTATACCATCCTATTTTGGGCATTTTGGAGAACGCGAATTGGCGTAGCCCTCGGTCAGAATTTTTTGTGAATCATAAATGACCGTTTGGAATTACAGCAGAGTTTGTTTATATGGCTTACAAATTTAAAGCAATAAATTTTTTTAAATTTTAATGCTGCTAAATTTGTTGATTGGGTTTTAAGACTTTTCTACAATCAAGTGAAACATAATCCGCTTGCCACGTTCCACGACGGAAAATCTCATGCTTAATTATCATGTACATTAAAAATCCTGTTCATTCAAACCTTTGGGGAAATTATGCATTTATTTAACATTGTAATCGCAAAATATAATTCGACGAAATTGCGATTTGTTCGAGAATGCTGGAAATCATAATCAATTTTCTCAACTATCATTGTGTATTTTAGTATCGATTATCAATCAATATCGTGTAGAACGAGCCCTTATCCAAAGCTATGCACACACAATTTTAATTTTGGATAAAACTTTTGCAGATTACTTAAACCGCTTCAAAGTATGTACAAACATAAAACTATCATTTATAAATATTTTTGCTTGGTAAAACAAACGAAAACCATTCATAGATTCATAGACTAAGGTCTTAGAGTTATCTACCATCTCAACTATCTCAAGCCTTTATTCAGTTCGCATTACAAAGTTTCAGTGGTTAACCCTACCTATTAGGAAACCTCGCACAAGCGGTCAGGGGAAAAACCCAGTGGACAAAATCCCCTTTCCTAGAGCCAAATTACAAACAACCCCCATGATTCGAACCCGTGAACGACGCAGACGACCCTTGAATAAACCCGAGCCCATAGCCGCTACGCTGCAAGGGGCTTGTCTATTTTAGCTTGGTAATTATAAAAACAATAAAAGAACTACACACACGTGTAGCCTGTTTCCCTGACTGGGATCCATGTTGATTTAAACTACTCTTTACTTTATTCTAACAACCGTATAGCATTTTGTGGTCATCCCAAATAATTATTGGAAATTTAATTGTTATCCCAACAGTCAAACACAAAACCCGTTGCACCTAATATAGCAAAATATGCTTAAAGAAATCTAACCTGTGTAAATGCCCCCGTTAGAATGTGATAGAAAGTTAATAGTTATGTAATAGGAAGAAGGTTCTTAGCAAAGTGCCTCCAGCCTATATACAGCTGTCTAGCTTTTCGACGTTAACAGTAACAACCACATCTCACATGGTAAGTCAATATAGAAATCTTGCATTAAAATATTTAATTCTTTGGTTGGTTTGCGTGCAAGTAACATTGGTTCAATATTCAGTCTTCCGGATTGAAACAGAACAGAAATGTAAAGCTCAAGACCACAACAGTTCGATCGTTATGCACTCAATAAATTTAACTTCAAGAAGGAACGCTCCAGCAAAAATCCGAAGTTGCGAAATAGTCCCAGTAAAGGTTTTTCTTGGTAATTTGCTGGATTTTATTAGGTCTGTCTATAACGTGTCGTGCGTATCTTCTTCACTTACAATTAGATAAACTAGTATCTATCAGTCAGGGACCTCATTCTCAATAAATATTTACGATTCGTAAGTTACGAAATCGTAGTTGCTTACGACAACAATCGTACGATTACGTTCCGATTTCACTATTTTTTAATTCTGCAGAAAAATCGTTGTCGTCAGTTCCTAAGAACGATGAAACCGTTCTTCTGATTGGCTGGTGAGGAAAAATCTTACGATTTCTGTAATATCGTAAATCGTAACTCATTTCCTAGCCAAAATTCGTACCTCGTCGATTTTAGGAGCCATACGAAAGTAATGCAAATTTTGATCGTACGACAGCTTCAAATGGCGTAGAGTTACGCCAACATTTAAGATTTTTTTCTTCCCTACGATTTTTATAAAAAGTTAAGAATATTAACTATCGCAACTTCACAGTTACGACACAACTTACGATAATTTTGCTTTTGAGAGTGAGGCCCCAGTACACTATAATATCAACGTCAGGAAAAAATCAAAAAGTCGTACCCCGTAGCTTGAAGCTTCTTAAACCAGTAGGGAAAATCTTGATGGCGGAAAATCGCATACTTTGGCCCTCATAACAATATGGATAGTTTCGTATAAGGCTCCTCGCTCCTCGGCCTCACCTTTCCCTACATAACTTGCAGTCTTTGCCCAAGCTGGTTCCAAACGCTTGAAAATGTCGCACCTTGGAGGTGAAAGTACAACTAGCAAGGGCTCATCTTACAATTTGTCTCTAGTTGGAACGTGTCAACTCAACCACGTTTCTGTGTCCTTTGACACAAAAACCGTTTTAAAAATTAAATTCAAAGCCCAAGGTAACATTCAGCATCCCACGATCCCACCAATACTCCATAGTCTCACGTGGCCACCTCCATTTCCAGAGTTGCTTTCACCCATTATATTACCGAGCGTCGACTTTTGTATTAGTCCTTCGATCATTGCTTGTATTTACTAACGCTGAGTGAATGTAAATGGGTCATGGACCGTTTCAAACATCAGCTGTTTTACCATTAAAATTTTTAGCATGAGGGACACCTTTTAAAACGTGATTGCGATGATTTCTTTAGCATTCACAACAACAACCTTCATAATTCGAGAATGAGAGAGCTTACAGAGAATAAAGCTACCTACGAGAAACTAAGGCGTTCTTTAGACAGAATGGGTTGAAAACAAACATATTTATACAGAAATGAAGTACACGAAAATCAAACTGTTCAGCGAGCAAATCCATGAAGTGTCGATATCAATTTTACCCCCTACGCTGCCTGGAAGTAAGGAATATGCAAATGCAAATCCCAAGTTCTTAGACTTCACATGAATTACTATAACAAATTCAGCGGGATGACATCAAATACTGCTGCCTTCAGATAACATCAGGTCAGCTGTATGAAACAAGTAAAAGTACGTGAAGTATAAGATATAATAGTTATATAAACATTTTACTCATTCAGGAAACCGTTTGGCTTTCTTCTGAAAATGTATTTGATCCTTCAAGGTAATAAAATTCAGTAGGCCCGTCACCTTGCTCCATTTTGGTGGCATTATAGATCCCAGTTACTGGCGAAACTTAGATCTACTAAATTGCCTTTTACTCTTGGAAATAGATTGCTAATTACTAAAGACGATTTCAACAGATCGGACAGGCGTAAACGAAATTGATACTTATGGTTTTCGATTTAAATCCGCAAAGGTTTTGGGGAGCTGAAAATATTGAAATGACTATAAGCAGCTCCTGGGCACTGAAGAAATAAAGTATGGGGTTAGGTCCTGATCCTGATAAATAGACAAATTGGAAGTTTTCTTCATAGTGTGTCATAAGGAACTGAACCGTCATTAAGTATTTATTTCGAAAACTCCGATGGTAATGTGAGCACAGCCTAAAATGAAAGATAAAGATGAAAATCATAATTACATACGTACAGTTTTGAAATCCTTTGAAACTTAATGAGTATCACTAAGATTCAACTTATTTGCTGGTTGGATATTTATACGAATTGTTTACTTTTATTCATTGAATTTAATAAATTAATAAAACATTTTAACTCATTTTGATTCTTTGGAAAAGAACATTTTGATTTTGATTTAAGTATCTCATTTCGAAGTCGTCTTCCCATATAAAAGGTCGAATATGTTTCCACTCTCTGTTGTGTATGTTTAATCGGTCTGCAAAATTATAGAAAAAGAACGAAGTTGTAGTATTAATTTTTTAAATCACAATTCGCAAAGCCTTCGAATACTTACCTAGCAAAGTTGACGATATGGATGGTATAATCGGTTGTAACATTATTCCTGTAACACGAAGGGTTTCGAGAACCAGGCTCATCATTGCAAGAAGTTGGGGAGAATCTGGGGCCTTTTTGACTAGTTCCCATGGTTTGGCATCCTGGACGTACAAATTAGCCTGGCGAAGTACAGCTACTATGTTCTCACACCCTCGATAAAAATTTAACTCTTGATAGGATGTTTGTATATCATCTGTGGAATCACCGAAATTTTGTACGTCTTTAGAGTATTCCAGAGGATTTGCAAGAAAATAAAATAATACTAATGATATTTCACTTGCATAATTGGTACCATTAAAAAATTGCTTTACCCGGTAAACTATCTAGCATGGCCTTCAATGTTTGCCCCTCGGGAGAAAGAACTGTCATATAGGTTTTGCTAAACGGTGGCCAACTCAATTTCGGATTAAGGGCTAAAGATGAGCAGCGGTTTAGAAGATTGCCTAATGTGTCCGCCAAGGCTGTATTTACCATTTTAACCATTTTCTCTTCGTTGTAATCTTGACACCAAATAAATTTTATAAATGGGAGAAATGATAAAACCATAAGAGAAGTGAGTATTTGAATTGTAAATTTATGTATCACTAACTCCCATCAGAATGAGGCACCCCTTGACTCAATAAAAAGTACCGGACGGCTTCACCGCCAAATTTTTGTTTTAGTTCAAATGGGTCCACCACATTTCCTAAAGATTTTGACATCTTTGTATTGTCGATTGTCCAATGTGAATGGCACAATATTTTACGAGGCGGATCGAATCCATTTGCTAGCAAAAACGCTGGCCAGTAGATAGCATGGAATCTAGAATCAAAACAAAACACAAACGATGTCAGTGAATCATTTGAAATTATCTATTTTCTCTTATGAGCAAATAGCAACATAAATGTAGATCAGTAATATCCTAATACACGTGCAAGACCAGTAACACGGCCGCTTATCTAACAAGATGACTTATCACCTATCCAGGTTTTGGGAATAAATTGACCGCAATTTTAAATAAAAGGTAGTCTTCGCTACTGTACATACATGCAGGATACTTTGGAAAATTTCAGGCGGGTTAAAATTCATCTGTTACACTACAAACAAGATTGGCCGTCATGCCATCATGGAAGAAAAATTCCCTGCACATTTGTAGCACCAAAAGTGGAAGAGCATAAAACCGTACTTTAATATATCTTTTCCGACAACTTGCATAGTTGTGGGCCATCTACATTTGCCTGGATATCCCGACACAGTTAAGTAATTAATTAGGGCGTCCAACCAGACATATATGGCCTGTGAACTATCCCCAGGAACTGAAATTCCCCATTTAAGACGGGAGCATGGTCTTGAAATAGAAAGATCTTGAAAACCTTCCTCCAACCAATTCAGAACCATGGCATTAAACTTGCCAGGATAGACCGGTTTTTCTAAGAATGCAAAGATCAAAACCAACAAAAAATAAAATTTCCCATGAAATTGGTTCAAAATAAAGATACAATATACGCTTAACACATAGAAACCCACGAAAGCACACCTCTTTCAATCCACTGGTAAATTTGGGGAGTGAACTTGGTCAACCGAAACATATAATTTTCCTCCTTGCACCACTCCACAGGATGACCAGACTCAACCGATATCTTAATAGGTTTCCCATCTTTCCCAGCCGCATCAGACACTTGGAAATCCGGCAGAAAAGTTTCATCTGCGATGGAATACCAACCTTCATATTCTCGTTTGTAAATGTGATCTCTCTCATTCAACTCAGTCTGTCAACAACATATCAAATCAAAGTCACTAAAATTTATTTTCCATTCCCCGAACCCACATTTCAAATCCTTATATTGAAATATATCTATATTTCGTACTTACCCAGAAATGAGCCACCGCATTCTTATGCCTTTCTTCCGTCGTTCGAATGAAGTCGGTATAGCTAATATTAAATTCATCAGATAATCTACGAAATGACGAAGAAATTATATCACAATGACTTTTAGCGTCTCTTCCGGCCTCCTTGGCCGCTTTTTCAATTTTCATACCATGCTCGTCCGTACCCGTGCAGAAGATCACTTCTTGTCCTCTTAATCTTTCAAATCTAGCATACGAATCGGCCAACAAGGCACTGTACAAATGACCAATGTGGGGATTTGAATTCACATAGAAAATCGGTGTAGTAATAAAGCTATAGTTTCTACATTGTTCCTTTGATGTAACCAATTTATTCAAAACAGTTTTCAAAGCATTACGTCGGCCCAGGTTAAATCGATTAAACACCGGAATTAACATCACAATTTAACACGATACCTTGGAAAAAATTCGATATTCCAGAGTTTCAAACTTTCAACTAAAATGCCCAGTAAATAACAGCAAATATAATCCAAACCAAACCCACTAACGAAATAAATACTTTACCAACTTTTTACTACAAGAATATACAAATGGGAAATCTTCACAGATCTTGCACCGCCCTACACGAAACGCGGCAAAATTGGTAGTAATTTTTACTAACCAGTACAAGAAAACAGTTCAAAATATTTTTTTAATTTCACATTTGAATACAATAATGCTCAATTGCTCAAAGTTAAGAACACGTTTTAAAAACACTCTTATTGTTTTACAGAAAAAAACTGCGGCTATATACTCTTCCATCAAGAGACTTAATATTCGCGCCTTGCGCATGTGAAGCAATGAAGTGAAAGCTCCACAATCAACGTTTCACCTATCATGTCCTATTCTGAAGGAAAGTGGGTGAATGCAGGCCTACCTCTAAACTTCAGAATGTGAGACCTTTCTTCTGAGGATGTAAATCGAGCTATTGAAAAAGTTTCTTTGGTGACCGTAATACATAATTATTAAGTCAAGTATTCACTAAGGATATCGTTAGTATTCAGGATCTATGGATCTTGAATTACACAACATACTAAAACTTTGTCTTTGACCACAAATTAAAAGTCGATGCAGAGGCTGTGGTGTTGTTTTTTTTTGTCGTCGTAGTGTAGCCTACAATACAAATTGTAGGTAAGGAGGTTATCATTTCATTTCATTTGACTTTATTTACGTGAATTAAAATAAGGCTTTAAATGACGTTATTTGGAAATTAGGAGCATGCATAAACTTCCAGTGGAACTTGGTAATTATTGTTAACTGGGCCTAGACGAATTAGAATGATTGCCGCTAAGAACATTCTCGGTTATAGGAAAACTTATAATTCTACAGAAATAAGAAACTACTGGTAATGAATTCAAGCATGAGAGCGCAAGAATCTCTGGTCTTATTCAGGATTTGTCGTGGACTCTCGTCCAACCTTTGAATTGTAAATGAACAAAATGAGTAAATGGGCTCTGCCTTCTTACCACGGAAGGAAGTCAGAAATGGGCATTCGATTTGATCCTGTGAATCCTGTCTTGCAATGTAATGTTACAATGCGTTTGGCGCCAAGTGTCGCCCTCGGATTTTTATGTATGGTAGATATCGTCCGACAACTTTTGGCACATGTGCTTTTCAACGGTACCTTTCACAGTTTGCTCTGGTCTTGGTTTTCGAGTAGTGAAGGGGTAAAATTTTCCTACAAATATTATATTTTATACCCAATTTTATATCTTAAATTTTTATATCCGCGTAGTTCAATTACTATTTCAACATGGTTGATGGTATCTTAAATTTTGCTAGCCTGTAAACGTTTTAACTCCTGAGCCAAGTGAAAATTGCAATGATACAAAAAAATTCGGAAGACAAATAATTTGCGGTTTTAAAATAGTATTTGATCATTTCTTCGAGCAGCCACATTTCAAAACTAATTGCCAGTGGCATGAAATCCATGAAATGTTCCCGCGTACTCTTTAATCGTGACAAATTAGACCGCCGGGCAAAATTTAAGCGCTAAAATTGTGTACACCATAAGGTTTTTGTACAAAAAATATGGGAGTGACACTTGATAGATACGCATTGTTAGTGCTTTGGGATCTCTCATTGTGTTCAAAACTGCTCAATGTATTAAGAAGATAATACAGCATACATATCTATCTACTATACAAATAGTATAGTAGTAGTTCAACAATCTAAAATTATACAACAACATTGTAACTCTGTAAATACTGTGTCGTTTGGCAAATACCGCTTCGGTGTCAGTGAAATAAATTTTCTCTCTCTCTCTCTGAATTGTGCATATGGGAGCAAAACGGAACCCGAGAAATTTATCATTTCATAAAATGGTGGCTTAAAATTCTTTCACGTAATGATTGCAAAAATCATAAGCATGATTGGACTCCTGTTTAAAAGCTGCAAAGTTGAAAGGATTCGGAAATAGCTAATTCCATTTAAATAACTATAGAAGCTCGTTTAGTTTGATCATGCTCGGCACTTTGTCATCATAAGGAAATCAGTGATAGGAAATCATTTTCGCTTCTTTTTCTTGGAGCTTGACAGAACCTTTGATTTTTGTCACGATTTCATAATTTTCAAAACCATCTGCTGGCATACCCAAAACCCTCTTTAACACGGGATGCTTTTTGAACTTTAGGTATTCGTGAAACTAAATTTAAATGCATTTCTAATCGATCTTTTGACATCGCATCGGAATCTTCTCGGCAGTTTCTGTCACTTACGACCTTATCCGACATCTCCTTTATTTATAGATATAACAAATTATAATATTGATTCTTCCAAACTCGATTTGTCAAAATCAGTGTCTCAAAACCACATTTGTTGCTCATAATATCTGATACTCTCCAACTTTTATAAAAATATTGTAGGTTCTTATGGTGGCAGCAAAGTCCACAGATTATTGGAAACTACATAAATATAAATTGCAATATTGCAAACCACGTACTCGCTCCTGATGTGTGTCTTCAAGGCTCCTACCATGCCCACCTGATTTTTTAAAATTTCAACATTACCTGAGAACCGCAAGAAACGCGAAACCAAGGTTGTCCATTGATATTAGGGGTCCATTTACCAATGAAATTTCTTGTTACAAGAAAAATGGTAAATAACGATGAATGCTTCCATACTCTTACCTCAGGCAATTTTAAAGCCTTCAACTGAAAAATCGTTGCTAAAAATGTTTTTTTGAATTGAATAATATCAGAAATGAATTGTCGTACGAACGGCCGGGGGTAAAAATTCGTCGTTCTTCAGATAATTTACACCGCAGGATTGCCCAAAGTAGTTTTTATAGGGTATGAAGATGAAGCCTTGCAAGGAGAATACACTCAGAAAAACAACGGACGTAATAGACAAGGAAATTCAGTACTTTGCAGTTTATGTCACATTATGTCTTGTTTAGTTCCTGAAAAAGCTAAATAATATTCTCTCGGCTTCAAAATTATTTTCCGCCTGCTAAGAATTCTCCAGCCATTTAATTTTGTTTTGCCAATATTTAAGCCACTACAGCCTCGCCAGAGAAGTATGCACACGCATACAAAATACTCTTGAGTACAGCAGAGTAATCCTATTTATAGCTTGTTGAATAATGCATCTTGGCAGTAACATGTTGACCCGACGCAATCTAAGGCTGTTGTTCTTTCACGTTCAACAAAACCTCCCTTCCTCCTTTATTACACTTTTGCCTTTAATGTTATGTATAATGCGGCTACAACATTATGCAACTATTCACAAACTATCCATACCCCCAGGAAATGAAATGAAAAAAGTAAGTGAGGGTGCATAATAAAATCGAACACTCTTTTCCGGGAATTATGAAAATGACACGAAAAAGTTAAAGCGGAAATTTTGTTGCATAAATCAGGTCAGGGCACTTCACTTTCAATCAGTTTATCGGGAAGAACATAGTACATGTACCTTATGCTTAAACATAAAAATAGATGTATCTACTTTTGTATAGGAGAATACTCAGTAGAAAAAAATGGCTTAAGTGACAACGTAGAATTATCTTGTGAAAGCTCCTTAATGAGCATATTGACATCAATCAGTCCATAAAGTCCCCTTAAAGTATTCACGAGTGAGTCTCTTTTGTCAAAAAATTGGTTATGAAATGCTCAAGTTCCATTGTATGCGGACAGTAACTACATAGGCATTGAGACATGAAGATAAATAAGCTGCAATAATAATCAAGAGAGAAAATCTCCATCTAAATACATCTTTGGAAATTGCTCTTACAATAACAACCTCCCACGGCATGGTCGTCATTTACAAAGAAAATTTGGTAAAAGTAATCTAGACTTTATGATAAAGCAAGTAATTTTGTCGAGATGGTGATGATGCATGCTATCATTATGCTACGGCAAAGTTACAACGTAGAGAGATGATAGGCTAAGAAATAACTTGATTTTCTTTTCAAGGAGATTTCCTGCAAAAGGGGGAGGATGAGAGAGTGTGAAATCATCAGAGGGAGACCGCTGCTTCTTCTTCTTTCTTCTATATACAACCTTTCTATTTCCATCTTCATAGGAGACGATGAGAAATTCAACTTTTACTTCTTTCCACATCGCTTTAACTCACTCAAGAGCTCCAAATGTCAAAACTGTGCGTTTCCGACGAGCATTTCGACCCCGTAACCAAATACAAACGAATCCTAGGAGGTGGAAACCACAGAAAATTGATGCAATGGATATCAAGTCGAGGGAAAAGTTACTTCCTTGGAATCCTGCATGTGAAATTACCTCCTGTCCGCTCCGAATGCACGGGAGAGAAACATTCCTGCCTCTCCTCTCTCCACATTCTGAAAAATAAGAAGAGAAAAAAAGCTTCTTCTCTGAGTTATTTACTCTGATTACTCTGATTACTCTTGACGTCATTCTCATGTATAAATTCTATATAAATCTGGATGAATATCATATTCTCCAGTTTCTGCAAATATGTACAGTATTATAGCACAACAACGTACTCAGTATCTCCAGACTTGAGTGTTGCAATTCACTTAAAGTAAATTTAAGGACTTAATAACTGTTAAAGTAAGCTACTACCCCATGGAGAGAGGAAATCCTGACTTTAACAGTGAGTAATATGGAGACTCTAAAGATATCATGATGACTCAAGTTTGTTTGCATCTCTAGACTCTTGACTTTCCTCTAACCAGACAACTATTACTGTAATAAGTAAATCTTACCAATTGAATTAATCCCTTGCCACTGAATCAGCATGAGCGCCTCATTGCTATACATCAGCCAAGATAAGTATTTGATCCACTGTAGATAAATTGGCGCATTTCTGGAAAATTTAATAAATTCACTAAAAATTAATACTCATATTCATGTAGCCACACATCCGGAGTAACCAAGTACCTCAAGTAGATTCCTTTTCATACATTTACCAACACGTTGAAGGATACTCAAGCTGGAATATAAGTAATTGCTCCCGCCACCTTAAAAATGCCAAGGAAAATCCTATATCCTTGTCCACGAATAAAACAAATTATATTCATAATAGTAAGGAAACACTTCACGATGTTCAGAACAGTGCATTGGAAAAAAACTTCTAATGTCCATACTGTTTCCTTGTTAGATAAGCCTATCCCAAACAGGCGACAGAGAAAGAGAGAAAGAGAAAGAGCAAGAACTTTGGATAAAGTCAAGCTAAATAAGTTTCACCGTAACTCAGGTAATTCAGAAGGATCTTCAATTCTCGTTAGACTATTTTTCATATAAATATTACTCAGACTACTTTAGTAAAGTAAGAATTCAAATGAAATATTCTTTATCAGATGCCTCGGCGAAATAGAATCACCTATCGAAAATCAAATCATCCAGTAATGTTTCCTATTTTCTACAGGATAATGCCCCACGGCATAGCTGCACTTGAGTCATAATAGCAGAAAGCAGAAAATAATTTAACAGGCGGATGCAAGCTTTCCTCGGGTGTGTGTTACTCGTTAACTCAAAATTTGAGACTGCTTAGAAATATATTCATAAATCAAAGATACACCAACTGTAATTTACCTTTATACCATTTGCCTCACTCATGGCGTAGGTTTACACTATAGTGGAACAACTCACGTCGTCAGACCACTTTATCTCTCATCCATCCGTGCACCAAGACAGATCCAGCTACCTCTGCCTCTCCAAGTGATTTAAAATCCAAACAACTGCATACGCTATCACCATCAAGTTAAATATGCTCAACATCCTCACCCAAGCTCTGCAATAACCCCAGGATTGCAGTCATAAATTATTCATTGGAGCAAATTCCAACTAAAAGCTCTACATACGTAGGCACCAGCTAAGATCAAATGGACTTATTGGAATTCGCTTCTGTAAAGAAAAATTATAAGCTAGTCTGGTCCACACAGTAGCTTCGGTGTGATCCTGAAGGAAGGAGGGTGTTTGAGAATAGTGAAGCGGTTGTAAGGACACAGAATCAGGCGAATGTCGAGCTTTTTCATTACAAGTTCAGATTCCAATAACAACTGGACCATTCATGTACAACTTTCTAGGCTAGAGTATATTATCTATGTTTTAAGTATTTCTACAATAGTAAATGGTGCAAAATTGGCTGGACTTTAGGTACTTCTTGGTGGTATCTAAAATATCTAAATCCAGTGTGACCCTACAAGTCCGCACCATAGGGACAGCGTATCTTAAAGCTCTGAAAAGGTAACTACATATCTGTTACTCCAATTCCAATCACTGCAATAGCTCCCAACTAGGAGGTGCAAGGTAAATTTCTGTAAAAAAACCAGGGTGGTGCAGCACTCTCTCCAGAACAACCAAATTGTGGGTTTTACGTACTGAAAAATTCTAGGAAAAGAATTTCTTCAATGGCATTAGGGCAAAAAGGCAATAAACATCCACACTTCCTTTGAAATTATTTCAAAAGTTTCTCTAAGGAGTTATGCTGGAAAGTCATACTATTTATAGAGCGACCATGTTCCCCCCCCCCCTGGTCCTTCTGGGCCCCTATGTTATTACACTGAACCAAAAACCGATCCCAATGAATGACGCATCCTATCAAACACATCTAAGTCCAGTCACTTGGTTTCAGTAGAAAAGATAAATGGAATGGAGGAAAAAAAGCTTCCAATTTAGAAATAAGGCCTGCAAGTGAGTTTATTTGACGGTAGATCAAAGCAGCCAATTCTTTGCCTTTTGACCTTGAAGAATCAAGCCATGAACGGCTGCACAAAACTTACTCACTCTCCCAACTTCCTAAACAACGTGGAACGTAAAATTCAAAACTTGTCTTTTCATACCCGACGTGCTAGTAACACACTAAAGGGATTCTTTATACTGAGGTCCCTACATTAAAAAGAGTTGAAAGTTAATTACCTAATATTGAAGTAAAAGCCAGCTGACACCATGATGATTTGGTTGATTGGCATCATTACTAATGTACTAGTTTCAATGGTCTCAAATGCCGCCGAGAGAAAGCAACCTGCGTAGGAACATATGCAAAATTAATCCTTCCACATAGGTTATTAATATAGACTTGCAATCAGTCCCATTTCATAGATTTGCTTCCCCAACTCTCCTGAATACTTAACACTTTCAAATGCACATGACAATTACAATCTAACGGATGATTTGCCACCCTCATCCACAATCAGCGAAACTCCTCTGCAGATATGATTGTTTCCTTGAAATATTAATTTTCTTTTTGATGCTGTCACGAACAACAGGATTCGAACATTTACCATAAACTTCATATGTAGCATTATATTAATTGTGAAATTTTACCACTGCAACTGCAGCTTCATTCGTGGATGGCAAATACCTACCTAGTATTATTATACTCACAATGAGCAAAAGATTGTTTCAGAAAATCTATTAAATAAATTATCTGGAATATTTACATTCCCGTTCTTTTTCACTTCTAAAACTGTGGAAAATGTATGTACTTGTCGCTCTAAAAATAAAACTCTAAATCTATAGCTTCAATCTAATCGTACTCACCATAAGCACACGCCACATTTGATGTCATAACTAGGACGAGGGCAGTAGCAAGGAAGGCATGGAAGTCTGCTCGAAGTCCTATGATCCAGTACGCGATGGTAGTGAATAGTAGCGGCTCTATCACAAATCCTGGTATCTACCATACAAAGTACATACGAGTAGTAATGGAGAGGAGAGAAAGAAAGTATTTATCATCATTGGCTCCGGGGACAAATACATGTGTGATGTAACCATTAATCTAGTTGTTGCGTCAGGACTCATTCGATAAAATTCTACATTTATCTACATATCTTCCCGCTCCCTATTTACTTCAACTTTACCCCAACCACCAAATGCATTCTGACAACAATCAACCACAAGCACACCCCGAACATATTCATCAGTTAGGGAAGAACCACAATAAGTTTACTTCTACAAGTTATTTCGACCATCTATCAAACTATACGTATGTACATACTTTATATACGTAGAATTTACAACTGAAAGAAAAGAGAAATTTCCTTACCAAGGATAATACTTTCGACACATAGTACGTATCGCTCCGGTACAGCTCGTTGCTCTGTTCGCGTAAGAAAATTGGGATCTCTCGAGGGAAAACCTTTTCAAAGACAGAATATGTAAGTACATATGTCGGTGTTAAATAAGAAATTTACGAGTTTTCTCAATTCACCAAGATACGCCTCAGTAGCAGAATGGAAGAGACGAGAGAATGTGAGGGTAGAGAGTGAGAGAGAGAGAGAAAAAGATTGTCGACGATTTCCACTCGCTTACAACCACCCAGGGACAAGATTAGGCATATATTATAAAAGAAAATTTTATTCCATGAAAGAGCATTTCCATGTAATTTATCAGTAAGACCATGGTCGTACTCTGAATTGCAATGAATGTTACTCCACTCCGGAGGAGAACCCCTCTCTTCTCTTAATATTTCTGATTTTCCATTAACATTTTAACACCTCAATCACATAAACTAGCAATGTTTAAGAACATTACATTGTTTCCAAGCCTTTCAATAAATTCTTATATAAATTCCTAACCTAATTGAAAAAGTTATCAAAACTTACATCAATTCCTCCCATTTCATTTTTATGACATCCTATATACATAGAAAAATCTAGGAAAAAGTAACTACACATATTGTACACTTCCAAGTATATGGATACTTGTGCATGTTATCCATAAAATGAGAAAAAAAAGTTACTTTCCCAAGTCCAAGGAAGTAGAAAACCTTTCATGAAACCTACCTACCTAAAAGAAGTAAGTCTAGCGAAGAAAATTAAGTAATCTTTTTGATTTCCACGGACTTTATTTGAAAGCTGATGATGGTGGAAGATCTACGGTAAAATTGTTTCTTCCTATTTTAGACTTCCTTACCAAGGACCTAATAATATGCTATTTGTCTGCCTAGCTATAGCGTATAGCTATGTATATGAGCATGTATAGAGAATAGAAGGAATGAGAGCAGAAATCTGGTCAGTCTTTGGTGAAAGCACGTGTTCAGGCACGATACCATATCTACATATAACAAAGTTGCGGTGGAGGAAAAAATCTTTGGTAGACCATGGAAAATTCCGTACATTGAGAACAGCATAACAGGCTGGGAAATTGTTTTCCGTGAGGAAGATGAACAAAGCGCCGTTTATATCTTGAATGCCAGTTTGATTCAGCTCCACACCAGCGAAACATAATGCAATGAGAATGGACGTCATCTGTCACAACGTGGAAACATTTGAGTGTAAAAAATTCCCGAGTATTAAACTGAAGCATAACAGGAGCGTTTGATTCTTTCATGTACGGGTCTTAGTACAGTAAAAACCCTTTAAACCGCCCCCCGCGTAAGCCGGTTTTTCTTTAGAACGGTCAGATTTAACTGATCCCGGCAAACTTCCATATATAAAGTATATAGAAAGTATATGTACTTAACATATATGGGTACTTAACATATACGGGTGTATACCTTAAAGGTATACACCCGTTAATCGGGCGAACCGTTAAGCCGGCCGTTCTTTAAACAGGCCAAAATTAGCGGTCCCAACAGCGTATATTCCTATGTTAATACTATTGTTTAAGCCGGTCGAGCACAGAACGGAACGTATGTGCACACTTTTTCAGAAGAACTGCTGCTTTTTAAGCCAACGTAAAATTACGTACGTTTACCGTTATATTCATTTACATACTCCTCCAAGCATTTTCTAGATCTTTTGTGTATTTACAATACGTAAAGTTATCCTTGGCTATTTTTTGAATGAGTTTCTTAACAAAATTGTATGTATTACCGATATTACGGTCTTGGCCGGCTTATCGATAACATGGTCTCTCGATAAGCCGGCCAAATTTCGTGTCCCCCTGAAGGACCGGTTTAAAGGGTTTTTACTGTATATGCTGTCGCGGCTGCTACATTTGGTAAAAGAAGCAGGCGGAAAATTCTTTTCTCCATAAAAATAAGTTACTGTTAGCAAATATTACTCACCACTTTGTGAAGGGTTCGAATCAAGTGGACGGATGGGTTCCGTACTGAGTCTAGAAACGATCTCCATGTCAACCAATATACTTGTGCCCTCCATTCCCCACTGAACCTTTTCACATGAAATCAATTTTCCAGCTCAGAAACGTTTGTGCAAGAATCAACTTGGTTAATGTGACATTGCGAGACTAATATAATATTTTCATCTTACAAAGAAGCTACTCGCATCAGCCGGTCCTCACCCTCCTATACAAATAAAATTCATCATAAATTATCAATCAGGGCGTGCAGGTATTTATTGAAAATACTCAATCAAGTATGTACAAAAATAGTATCTTTCTTTCAAGCTAGTTCATATATTTGCCTCAAGATTAATTATGGTAAATATGAGTCATCCTCGGTTATTCTCTCTACAATACATGGGAACAAATCTAAAACGACAGGCTCCGAAAATACGATAAATACGATATTTATGTGAATTTCAAAAAAAGAGTTTGTTTATCGCAGCAAGATATCTTGTATCGAATCGCTGATATGTAATTTAACTGATGCAATTTGTATGCTTACAAGGATTTATTCCGTTAGCTTAAATTGTTTTCATTTTTAGAAATTGTGCAATGTAACATGTTTCTAATACAATATACTCATTTTGACAGCATCATAAGAAAGAATCTGGTTTATTTAAAGGAAAATTATTTTTTATACTTTCCCCATCTAACATTTACTGACACGTATACATTTATTTGTAGATTGAATTGCTCAAGATAGGAAGAACTTGTGAGGGCTGAGATGAAAGGACGTAATTGTTTAGAAACTTACAAAAGATCAGGAGACGGAACGGAAGTGTAGCCATTAAAAATGAAAATGTTGAAATTGAGAACCATTGAGAACCATTTTGCAAACAACTTGAGAAAGTCCTATATACTTGTGTGTAATTTAAGAAGGAGAGAACCGCATATTGTAATGTAAATATCACCTGACATGAATGCCATCGTAGGAAGCCGGAGTCGTCGTTAAGATTTTCACCTCGTTCCGTAAATTGTTTAGCCGTCTCCCAGGTTGGAAAATAATCACAGATGTCATGAATCCTTTTCTTGTGAAAATTAATCTTCTCGTCGGTTCCAGTGCCAGGAGATAATATACGGACGTAAAAATCAGCGGGATTGTAATTCTGAGGACATTGGTAGCCTAAGCTGTGTAGATATAAATATCAAGAATAATAATAATAATAATTCTAGTACAGAAAACTTTTCTGTTTCGTAAAATCAGATGGGTCATGTAACTCTTTTGTCATGGAATTGGCATGTAGTGGGAGGTACAAAAATGAATAGAAATGCAGGAACTCATGAACCTCATCAAAGGCGTCGTAAATAATTTCAATAATTTTGGATTCTCAACGTGTTTGCAGCATTTATGAAGATCGCTACGGTTTTACAATGAGGGTTGATTCCTAAAATACTTTTGAAATCCCTTGCTCTATATTTTTTTAAATCCAACTTCCATCAGAGCAAGTATGAAAGGTTACTTCTACAGTAAAAAAAACTCAGTAGTTTTAAATGAGGAAAATTATAAGGAAGTGGGTGAAATACTAAATTTGTTCATTATTTAAAAAGTTTTGGTCTACTTTGCTAGGTTGGTGAGAGGTAGTTACTGAGCTGGAAAAATATAACGGTAATTCAGAATCCAAGTAGTAAATAACTATAACTTTCCTTTTATCTTGCTCGTCTGGCGGTTGGGTGAAAGTTCTGGTATGCTAAATTATTATCGTCAATTGATAACCTCTTCAAAGGCCCACTCCATGTCTCCAACACCCTTGAACAAAGCTATAGTAAATGTACATTATATGTGTAGCTTTTATAAGCATAATAACACTGAACTTACTCAAGGTAAGTTCTAAGCACCTCCATTAACCTGATGGCACTACAGAGAGAATTCCTCGTAAAAAGAACTCACTCAAAGTATGGTGGCATGATGGCAGTTTTGTTTCAAAATAATTCCATTCTATATTTAAGTGCTATAGTAATACTATATACTACTGTACGTAAAATCTTCCATAGTCAAATTTCACGTAGTTTCTTATAGGCTAATGTACTCAGGTCCATTAAATTTAAGTACTTCTTTCATGTATTTATAATTACAAGCATAATTTACAATGACCAAAAGTCCTATCAGAAAGGTGTCACAAAGAAATGAAAGGAAAGAGCAAATATAAAAAACTCCCTATTAATTCATCCCTCTAATTATAAGAACTAAAAAATAAACTCCATGCTTACACGTGGGCATACAAATATAATGTAGAGATTATTATTCAATTAATTTTGCTTTCCAAATAAATGGTATTCTAACAATCAGTAAATAAAAAAATTGCGAAGAAAATTCCGCCTACATAATATTATTTTCTGCCTCCCTGTAGGAAATTTTGAGGGAATTCATGTGATTTCGTGTAGCAATTACTAAATGACGGAACCCGTGCAGAGGAACTGTCCCAGGCAGGATATTTGCTGTAGGTAGGAGGTAGCTATTTATACGCTAAAGAGATGTTTGCATGCTTGAAAATATCTCTTCTCCAGAATGTCAAATTGTTTCACTCGAATCAATCCAAGCTACTCACATCCGATCATGTATAGGAATGTAAAAAAAACTGGAGTAGTTGTCAAGCATATAAATGGGGGTACTATGATGGGCAAAACAAATACCAATGGTCTTTAAGCTGACGTAATTCCATTATGAGAATGGTGTTACTCAACCCATCCATCTTAAGAGAAAAAATTAGTCGACGCCTTCAATGTACAAAAAGAATGTCATGGGGCTCTAATGACAGGTTTAAGGATACGATTTCTCCAAGAAAAATGACTAAACGAAGGGCAAATCATATATCATTCACCCTATCAAAAGGTGAGTATGAGGGCAAGAGCTGATTGTCAAGTGGGAAAGAGCAAAGTCAAGGATTTTCTTCTAGTACTTACGACAAGAAAAAAGGTTGAGCTTCTTGACTTTTCCCCGTGAAGGCAACTCGTCCATCAGTGAGTAGGATTAGATGATTGAATGCGGAAAATACCTGGGGTATACATCAAAATGGAATAAGGAGAAGGGAAGATAAAATATAGGAAAAGTCTTCTTCCCAAAAGCCACTCACACTCAGAGAACTTTCTCGTAATTCACCATTCTTCAGCTCTACACAGCTTCTTAAATATACGTATTCACATTCATAGCCCACCCCTATAGTAAATCTCATGCTCACTTTTTCTTCTACGAGGATAGAATGTAAAACTTTAACTTGAGTCATAATTTGACAAAGTTGAAGAGTCGAGCTATGAGTTCCCATCCTTTCAATTTTCCCTTCAACTCCCATTTTTATACTTTTATTTAATCTTTAAAAACTCCGATTTTATTCATAATATTAGTTGAACCGCATAGGTAACAAGGACACACTCATCGCATCAAGTGAGCAATTGAGATACTTTCACTTCCTCCATCCTCCACTCTCGTACTCCCTCCCAGCTACATAACAAAATACCAGGCTGGGAAAATACGTACTGCTGCGACAGGGATGAGTGTAAATATGAGGAAACCAACCACAATGAATAGAAATATAAATTTTCCATGTAACTTTGAAAGATTCATTTGAGCATGTTGTAGAAATTTGAAAAAAGGAATACTTTTTGGAAGTATGCCAAAATCTACCCTTATGTAAATACACAGCACGTTTATTAAGGCAATAAAGTTTCCTCCCAGCAAAAATATAAATTCCGCTTGTAGGCACCTTGTTATGAGTCTCAAAAGAGAAAAGTGAAGTATAGTGTGAAATCAAACAAGTTTCAGTTTTTAACATTGTTGTGGATTCTTCACAAAGTGAATTTCTAGTCTTTGAGATATACTTGAAACACTTTTGTTGTTCGTCCCTTCTACTCTTTTACTACTTCACAGAACCACCACGAAAAGACGAGAAAGAGAAAGTGAAAAAAACAACAACAATTTGTTCTTGATTTCATAAAAAAAAAAACCAATGGTTATACATATGTAGAATGAAGTGCTAAGTAAACTGTATTGTAAAAAAAACTAGTAAGAAAAAAACATTAAGTGTACGTACGTACATATAAATATGGATTAAAGAAAAAACTCTAACTCGTCAATGAATGGGATAGAATAGCGTTAGGAGAGACGTACTTTTCTATATGTTGCATCCACTGGAGCGCAATGTGGCCATTCAAAAGAATAGTTTACAAGTTGGTACTTTAACTACAGCATGGTCGATTTCATTGCTTGGAATGTTGAAAATGTTTCAACAACAAAAACTCCAAACTAACACTACAACAGTAACAGTACCACATACATATTATGTAGAATGTCTTGGCGGCCTCTTACATGCCCTTCCTTCCATACAGACAGAGGCTATCTCTATATAATGAGAACATCAAGGCACGCGCATTTCTAATAGATATATTTTTCTTCTAAAATATATACATGTTTTAGCTTCTGCAGCTAAATCCTATAAAAATTTTAAGTTATATAAGGCAAACAAGCAAAGACTTTAAAATGATAGCTTAGGGATAATAAGTTCAAATTCTCATCCGGGAGGTTTTTGACAGGCATTTGAAGCACCAACTTCCGGCAGAATTTTCTACACGAGTACTTTCTCCTCACCAAGTTATACACAAACACACACTCTCTCTCTCTTGGAAGCTAACCCTTCTAAGTCTACAATACTGTACCTACAAAGTCTTTTCCCTTCAAAGTAACACAAAAAACTACATTCAACCATTATTGGAGAGGAGCGTAAACAGAAAGAGAATGTATGAAAGCAAATACCTCGACATGTTCCTCCTTAGCAGAAGTATACGTGTGCATATATACATATTTCCTAACTTTGAGCACATATGCGTACAAATTGTAAAACTAAACTATAGTATTGGCCACAGGATATACATAAATATATATTTTTATCTATTATTTTGATTGGGGAAGGTGGAGAAACTCCCGAGGTGGAAATATATAAGAAAAACTTTATAGTTCATTGATGCTGAAATTTTTTGCAAAAAATGCCTAAAAGAACAACTGGTTTAAACTCATACGTATGGATACAGAGACACATATAATATGCATGTATATGTATACATAAGCTCTTTCAAGCGTTGGAAAAAATAAGTCCGGTTGTTGCTAGATCTTTTCATTAAGTTTGGATTCTGTTGGGAGGGTTGGGATTGGTGGTAAATATATAGAGCGGGAGAGATGATAGAGGCTGGCAGAGAGAGCGAGAGAGGAACTCATAGCTAGAACTTTCAAGTTTATATCGGTTCATGGATAGGTTTTTAGAGGGGGATGAGGAAAAGATGCGAGTGTTTATATGTGTACGTGGATGGATTACTTTGGACGACGGCTGATGGATGGAACAAATGATTGTTCGTCCTCTGGCTGCCAATTGTTCCAGTAAAGAAATGATGGTATGTGCTGTGTGACTGTCAAGACCACTCGTGGGCTCGTCGCAAAATAACAACGGAGGATCTGTCACGATCTGCTCACTCACAAATGAACGACCAGGATATCAAGACATGACGACGACGGAAGAGAAAGCAGGGAAAGAAGAAAGCGAACAGGACAGGAGGGAAAACACTCAACCTTTACAGCTCCTACTTACAAATATACCCTCACTCAAAAACACACGTAAGCATAACCATACATGGGCTCTTGTGGCGCTTCTTACTTATCACCACCACATGTCCTTGTATACATTCACTTATTTTTTCACTTTATTTCCCCATCTCATGTCTTCCCTCGTTCCCATCCCAACGGCCAGATTTTTCCAACACATAGGAACACTTGTCCTCAATTATCCCTACTATTATATGAAACTCGTCATCCGACCCTCCATCCTCCTTACATTGAAAAAAATATATCTTTAAAAAATGACGGCTACGGACATATGAGTCACATTACAACATCATACACAAGCACAACTATACTAAACTGAATAACTACAAAGACATAAAAACAAAATACTTCTACTTTTTTCCCTTCCATGTGTACACCGAATAAATTGGAATCGATTCAAAATTGAGAAACAATCACCCTCGTGAAAACTACATTCTCCGGGTGCTTGCCTTTACTATACACGTCTGCATCAGCGGTACGTGTGAGAAGGAGTTTAGTAACCCTAGAGGTTTCCAATTTCCCTGGAACCATAGATACTAAATATGAAAGTAATAGACAATTTACTAAAAACTCTGCTTTTCTATTTTAAAATAAATTACTTTTTGTCTACTTCCTTTGCTACTTAATAAATTAATCGGAATACTTGTTTTATACAAATGTATTGAGTGGTTAAGTGGGCAGCCTATGTCTATTGCGGTAGTCTCCACGTAATAATAAGTGGGCACCTTTAACGCCCTCCACTCAACCAATTATTGAGTAAAATAGTTGTACCAAAAACACTTGTGAAATTGATAGCTGATTTATTACATGGAGGAGAGGGAAAGTTAAAATATCATAATTCCTGGAATCCTCTTTGCCTCAAGGAGCTTCTTCCTCAAAATAGCCAACTCATTTAAATGACTTGAAATCAGGCTTTTTAGTTCAGTCAACTGAATACTGAAAAGGTCATGGTACTTATATCAAATAGAAAGTGTAGAATAAAGACCATGAATGTTTGTACTTTTGGCTGCCTTCACTTCTGCAAATAATATGGGTATAGATAGAGACAAGGGTGAAAAAACATAGCTAGAAGCAAGTGTTTGGTGATTGAGCTTGTTTACATAGAGGGAGAGCGGGAGAGAAGGAAGATGTTGGTTGGAAATGGTGGTAAAATAATATGAAAACTTGTCTAAAAGATAAATAATGGGAAAAACCACAGACTTCTGCAGCAAATATGAGTCGTTTCCTTTCACCCCCGGACAACGATGAGATCATTGAGTTGGGTTCAAGACTGAATTCCTTTAGCAATTCATTCACTCTCCAGCTCCTCTTGTTGGTCGAGGAGTCCGGAAACCGCAAAGCAACCTATTGAAATAAAAAAAACCAAATATGTACGAATCGTAGGACCTTCCTAGGAAATAATAGTAATATAGTATCTAAATATGTAAATATGTTTTTTGTCCTTTTCCCACACAAGACAAGTTTAGACTGACTCTTGACATAACTATGTAAACAAGCATAACGATAGGGGTATGGTAGAAATAGGACGGTTTAAAGGTGAGATCCAAGTAAAAAACCCACGAAATGAACCTAAAAGCTTGGAATATCCCATGGAAATGGATATACACATAGACAAGATGGAGAAAATAAATTACAGTGATTTCCAATTCTATAGGTACTAGTAATTTCAGTCGGATTCAAGCTTTTCTAGCGTCTCTGGCACATTGTGGACATGAGATTGCAAATCAACTTGTGATTTTATTCTCGTTTCTCCCTTCCCAAGCTTTTTTCCTTTCTTTTTTCTTACTCCTACCACTACTCATTCTCTCTCTTTCTGGAAACTCAAAGGAACATATTACCTCGAACTTTCTACCTAACCTTTTCCCACCATATAAAGAGGATATTTATATATCCTCTTTAAGTCAGATGAGCTAAAAATGTATATAAGACCCTCTCAAGGATTCTCATCGCTTACCATGAACTCCAGATGTTCCCTTGTGGTCAGAGTTTCAATGAAGAGATTCTGTTGTGGAATGAAGGAAGACAAACGTAGCATATCCCCATCAACTGGCCAGCTGTTGATACGAATATCACCTCGGATTTCTCCTGCAAGTAAACCCACTCCTTTGCATTTTATTGCTATCAATTGGAATGAAAGTAATCGAGAGAGAGAGACAGAGAGAGGAGAGAAAGCTGTCTAAACTCACATGTGATTTTTCAATATTTCTCTCTTTCCCTTCCCCTATACTCCCTTCTCATCCTCCTTTCCTGCATACGTAGATTTTTTATATAGTCCCATCATTCCCACTGTATACTCTGACACGCAACTGTGGAAAACAAATTTCCGCTTTTACTATCTCCTACTTACTATATACTACGTATATTGTATGATGTGGGATTTCTCCAAAGAATATTTTAATTTCACCAATTATTTATCAAAGTGATTTGAGTTGGAAAAAATAGGATAAATGTAGGGACACCAGAGTATAATTTATTCTTAAACCTGACTTCCCATAGTGATACTCTGCTCAAGCTGAACAGAATGGCTTATAAGAATCAAAAGCAAGTAAAATTTAGAAGAAATTGTTTTTTACTTTTTCACAATAATTCTGGGGGAGAAAGCTCGGAATATCTTTCTCTCGTGTTGAAATTCCTACTCTTTTGCGATTTCCTCAAACTTATTCTCTCCACCAGCATCCCACTAACTGACTCACTGTGTACATTTGAATCTTCAAATATTAGGTTAGTTATAAACCGGAGGCGACATTCCAACCATGACAGATACTCTCATGGAGGAGGTGAGAGGAAGACGTACTGTTATAATGTCATAGGCCGTCTATAGAACCTCATATTTCCATGTCACACGGAAATGCTCTTCTCCTCACTAGGAATCCCTCAACACATAAATAAGGTTTACTTGGACTCACACGTCCAAAGGCAGGGAAAAAAATTCCTCAATGAAAAAGTAAAAAGTACATATCAGTTCTAGCCAGACTGTAGACATGCTGCGGTCTCATAGTTTTTATTTGCAGACAATATCGTGACCCTCCATTTCCTTCTTCCTAAATATTACCCTTAACTTTCATCTAAATCTAATAAAAATAAGAAACGTATAAATCTTTCCTAGATACTTCCCATTTTCTGTCTCTGTCTCTGATGTCTTTTTAACACGCATCTTTCTCTCTCTCTCTCTCTTTCTTTCTATTTCAATGCAGAACGAGTAAAATCCAAAGTTTCTATCTGTTCCTAGAACAAAAAGTATCTGTAGATGATGAAGAAACTCACTAGTGGGGATGAAGAAAAAAACTAGGGAGAAGCCAAGATTACGAAATTTCTGCTAAGAATCATGCCATCTCCTTCCTCGTGAAAATTCTAATATATATATATATATAGGTCTGGGTCTCAGAACACATTTACTCAATTTGAGTTTTGTCTACTCATGAAAAATTCTCCATGGAATGACAGTGGAAATTCTTTCGCTTAAAATAGCTACGCCTTAAAACAGGGAAATATGAGCTTGTTTTAAGCCAATTCTTCTTACTTACTGTAAGTGAGACTCTAACGCTATATGAGACTCTTTTTTCTCTCGCAATCAGTAGCTCGGAGAAAGACTTTGCTATCCCAGTCCAGATTAAATCCTCTCAGACGTTCGTATCTATTCCAACTCGAATTTATGAAATACATTTCAATTTAAAGAAATTCCTCTCTTTCTCACACAAAAGTACCCCACCATAATGCTCGGAGACAGGTCACTTTTCAGTTGCATGTCTATCTTTAAAACTGCGACAGAGACAGTCGTACCTTGTTAACGTTCCACGTGCCTTCACTAAATTAATTGAAATCGTAAGTACGTTAATGATGTATAAACTCATAGGAATTAATTTTTCATATTTAAATTAATTTTTTTCCGAGTTAAACCTCAATTTGTATTAAAATGTCAGAGCTGTAGGAAATCGATAATCGATATAGTGTTTTGTGTGGATTTTTCCCTTAATTTGTTTCTCACGGGGTTTATACTACTACTATATAGCTGAATATTAGCAGCTCAATTGATGCCAACAACTTCAACAACTACTGGTCTAATGGAAATATAGATAGTTAAATTCAAGGAAATTGAAATTGTTTACACAAACATGATTAACTGCAAATAAGGAGAGTATCCAGTGAACTCATTGAAAGAACTTGATTTTGTATGGAAGCATTCCATCAACCTTTCCAGGGCCTATGATGAATACCTACCATAAATTTGATGATTACATCATTTGTCATAAAAACGGATGGTACATTTTTTCACAGGAATTTTTCGTTTATAACAACATATTATTAGAAATATGAATCCAGTAAATTAAAATACCTGCGACCTGCGGTAGATAACCTATACCTCTATATTCAGTTAATTAACTTTATGGAATCGATGAATTTTCCCAATCACCTCTAAATTGAACTGTAGAAATTGATTTTGTCTTTTTTCATGCTCATTCTCCTGTGTAATATGAGCCTTTGAATTGGAGAGATCTAAAGTTACGCTGCCAGGTAGGAAATTTTAAGAGGAGAATTAAAGCAAAAATGTTCTTTTTATGTTTCCTGTCTTTCTAATCATACTGTACATGGGATGATCATTATTATTATGTACTATTCTATATTAGAATAGTACATAATAATAATGATTATAGAATTTCTAATATGTAATTGATGACAATGCCCTTACAAAATCCTATTTATTTCTGACTTTCAGGCAATTATTACTGATTGAAAAATGAAAATGAATTTGTTCAATAGAAACAGTGTGTCCACTATCAGTTGCTTTGCTGACTAACTATTGAGGTCATTGGTAATTGGAATATAGAAATAGCCTACAAATTATTGAACTTAAAAAAGGAAAATTGTATAGTTACAATAACTCCGATCCATTACTACTTGTTATTGATATCATTTATCATGTTGATCATACACCTTTATGTAGGAATATGTAAAGAGTTGAGCAAGTTGATTAAAGTGATGTGCTCGTGATTCAAGGCAGAGTTGAATACGATAATTTGGGAAAAATTAGTTATAAAAATTCAATTTAAATAAGAGGACTGCGACTTCATCCCATTCACGGCTATTTTATTTGTAGCGTAAATTATTTTTGAGCATCTATTCAGAGTTCATCTTTCTTGGTCAATTGAATTTCTATAATAATTTTCGAAGGTGGTGAGAGTCACGAGGAATTTTTGCATTGAAAGTTGATGCAAGGACAAATGTGAGTGAGCTTATTCCTACCACCGTCCAGCTCCCCAAGTCCAATCTCTCTTGTTTCCAATTTTCTCCTTGATGAAAAACCCTTTTGAAAATTACTAGCTTATTCACATTGATACGTTTTTCAATTTTATCCTTGAAAGCTCAAACAAGTAATGCGAAAAGGATTGGGGAAATAATAATGGAGCAGCAAATGACGAGGGGGAGAGTGATCGAAAATGATGAAAACAGTTTTTTCTCAAAGGACTCCTCTTCTTTAGAACTTATATATCTGTATATATATGAAAATATGAAAAAAATGGAATAGAAGAGCAAATTCTAAGATAATATTGTGCTTTAATATTTAAGCTATGTAGTCATTTTTATATGAAAAAAAACTGATATGTAGAACTCCGCTTTTACAATCTAATCTCAAGTCATGGGTATAAACTTCATAAGAACCGGCAGGGGAAAACAGCTCTTAAGTTTAGAAAAGAATGTCTTTAATCTGCATCTTTTACTCTAGCTTTAAAATGCTCCGAAAGCTTTTCTAATGCAGACTTGAGAAATGGATTAGTACATACCTTTTCAGAGCTATTTCCTCCCGGCTCTAGTCCTGCTAACTGGTAGTATTAAATGTATATTCAAAGGGAATACATTAAATGTTTATGTATATATTTTTTCACGTCCAAGCATATTTCCTTACTTAACGTCATATCTCAAAATGGACGGTCTTAAATATAAAATGATAGTACTTACCCAAATCTACGTATTGTGATGACAATAAAAAAAGTAAAATATTCATATACTATATACCACGTACACGGGATGAAATAAGCTTTAGACTTTTACCATACACTTCTCACAAATGCCTGTCATACTTATTACTTCCCGGAGTTACAATTAGTAAAGCCGGACAACTTCCGTAGGGTTGCTGATATAAAGGGAGAGTTTCCTTTAAAAACGTCTCGCAAAAATTTTGCTGCAGTAATTACATCAATTGAAATGAGTAGTGTCAAAACAGAGTTTTAGTAGTCTGTAATTATTTTCCATATTAATTAACAACATTGTGTTACTCGGGAATCTTACAATACGAATCATAAGAGTGGTCGGTTAAACCGACTCGGTTTAGCTTGAGCAGCTTGTGTTTCAGTAAATAAATGAGTCCTGGGTTCGAATCTGGGAGCGGTTTCAGAATTGTGCGTTTGGATAGGGGCCTTTCTCACTGGGTTTTCCCTTTTCCCCTTACTGTGGTCAGGTTTAACTGTTTAAGAAAACTTGGATTTCAGAACCCTCCGTGGTAGATGGTGTAAGTGAATACTGTTAATTGAGAAATGTCATAAATGGGTCAACAATAGTGAACTGCGTGGAAGGAAGTATTTTTTCGCCATTTGGTAAAAGAACTCATCGTTAAAGAAATCGGAGTTTTTTTGAGGTGACTGTTAAATTCGTCCAAGTATTAATCGCATGGCGTTTTGTGATTCTACAGCAACCTTAAAATATATTTTTATCAGACGGTTTACTTTTCATTAACTGTTCACTTCCAGCTTGGAAATAGGACAGGCTTGGAAAATACATATCTGATTACAGGTTTCTGAGTTCTAAGTTGTGGAAGATGGATATAGTACAGGGTATATCATACAATATCATACATTATACTATAAGAAGGAACAGAGCTTACAATATAGGAGAAGCTATCTAGTACAGTAATACAATAATAATGTAGATTCATAGGATGCTACAAGCTAGGGAAACCTTTGCTTTTCTTACGAAAGCATCAAGAGTGTTCAAGATATTCCATTAAGTTAGAGGACGTGTTGGGACGGTTAGAGAGACTCAATTCCATCATCGGCTTTCCGCTCCTATGACCGGTACATACCCCATCATATACCAAGTCAAATCGTAACTTTAAATGGGTACTGTAATTCAATGCCTTTTCATTTCTATGAGGATATTTCCACATTCTCCATGCACAATCCATGTTGGTCCTCGTGCAAATTATTGGCGGAAGTCAATGTTTAGTCCCTTCTTCCCCAATTTGTGAAATCCAGCAAGGAAAAGTGATAGAAACATTTTTGGAGTAACGTGTGCCAGCAAATGTACCAGGAAAATGCTTCCACCACTAACTGTACATATTTCCAATTTCTTTAAGTTGCTTGGGAAAGTGACAGGAGTTTGGTTCCGGTTGGTTCGGAAAGAATATTATATAAACTCTCGTTGCGCTTGAGCAGAGGTTTCTTTCTGTAGCTTTAAAACAACAAGTTTTGTAAGACTTCTGCAGTGGAGCAGCGATATGAGCTCGTAACTTTGAATTGTGTCTGAGTATCCGGGTTCGAGTCCTGACAACATTGATTGCCACTCTCAGGGACTGGGGAGGGAGCCCTGGAAAACCCGGAGTTCTTTGAGTTAGGGACGTTCTTTCATTTAAACTTTGTCAAATGAAAGAAGTAAACAAGAGGCACAAAGTTGAATACTTAGTTAAGCCTTGGAGTCTGGGCCAACATTTTTAGTAAAAACGTTTTACTACCTAAAATTTGTAGATAGTTCAAATCTAATTAATAATCCTACTACAAATTAGAGTAACAACACTGGCATCATGAGCTGAATCGTATACACATGCCTGCTTGCATTTGTAGGCAAAGGACATATGCGGCTTGGCAAGTGCATGTTTTCCACATTTTCTTCCGTCATGGTTAACCTTAGTGAGAAAAGGAAAGGAAACTTAGAGTGAAAGTTACCTTTTAATACTTGGTGAAAGAATAGATTGTAAAGAGGAAGGGGATCCGATACTATAGAGAAATGTTACAAGGATGATAAAGTGGTAAGTAATATTGTTAGGAAAGGAGACGGGAGGAATGCTAGGCGGGAAGTAAGAGGCAAGTGGTCTCTTTTTCCTTGGCTGTGCAAGCCCTGATCGGAAAGCTTCTTTGGTGGGATCACGGATCATCCCCATGACATATCGATGCAGCCGCGATGCTATTAAATTCCTCGTCCGCTCCATTCATCGCCACAATCTTTGAGGCACCATGTTCAGGAGCGTCATTTTCACACAGCATGATGAGAGGCAGGAAGTCTACACCTTGGAATGTCTCTACTCCAGAACGAAACTAATTTTTCAAGCATAAGCACACCTATACATGGTATCTTTATCAATGTCCTCATACGGGTAAGGGTGAGAAAATTTACCCAGATTTTAAGGCTCTTAAAGAGATGAAAATTCTTTGCAGAGTAATAATAATTGAAGTTCACCTCAACAGATTTCTGCTTACTCAACTTTCTGTTTGAACAGAATTTTCGTTGCCATGGGTTAGTAGCAATAAGTTTTGAAAACTGGGAACTTGGCGACTTACATGAAGATGAATAATTTATTAGAAGTCAAGGAGGTAAATATCAAGGTCATCCAAGCAAAAAGCAAATGGAGCACATGAATTATTAAATCCGAATAGTAGTCCTAAAAATTCAATAAAATGTTTCCCCTGTGTCATCAGTTGCTAATTTAAAATTGAACCATGAAAATAATCAAAGCCATGAGCTTCGCATCTTCATTTTTGTAATAAGATGAGTCTGAGCAAGGTCAGGGGGTTAATAATATTTACGAGGAAATTTCAATTTTATCAGAGAATTTTCCATAAATGTTCCCTTGATTGTAGAATGGTGCAGACTATGTACTCCATCAGCCTCTACAATTTGGTTCGAATCAAATTCTAATTTAAAATAATTTTTTTAAATAAATCCAACCCAACTAAAAATCAGAGATTAGTAAATTAATAATTGGCTCTCAATATAAAAAATAAAATCTCTCGTTCATAAATGGTCATGAGCTACTGCCAACTACGAGTTCAGTTCCATCTTTTCCCTTCATTTTTTGACATGTTTTCTGGATTCTACTCGAAATTGATATTTATTAGAAAAATTTTAATATCGTAAAATCACGTTTATTCAATCAATTTTCATTAAGGCTTGGATTTATTACTTGTACAAATTCAGGGTGAATATCAATCCAGGTCAAAATAGCAACTCAATTAAATTCTGAGGCTTTGCCACTTTAATGATTTTATCAAGATTATAATTACCTTTTCCCAATTTCTCAACGTTTGCATTATCTGGCTAGACGATTTGTATTTTTTATTATTCTTTAAGTAAATCCAGAAATTCCTTTTAATTTATAACACACATTTGCTTCACTTTGTTCCCTTCACTAATGCAATTGAGCAGAGATACTTAAATCAGCTTTACTTAATGACAAGAGACTACAGCAACAGCACCCTTCCTGTCCGAGTGTTTCAACCTTTCCAAGTATGGAACGTATGTAGTGTAAATAAAAGTACTTAACATTGAGTAAGTTTAAGTACGAGTTTCTAAGGTTGTAGTTAAGAGTTAATGGGACGAGAACGTAATGATTGAATCATGTCTTGTAGTTGTAATGGATTGTAAGAATTGCGTCAGTGATAATGCACTATTTTGAAAATCCCCAAAGACTTGCTTTTATCTCTCTCAGTTGAGGACAACTTGACGCTTTAGATTAATTTCTAAATAAATTGTACAAAGTAATTATTAAGAGAAGAGAAGAAAGTATGCATAAGTGAATAGAACAAATTACCGCATAGTCGGTTCGCCAGAGCACTTAGTAACGTTGTCTTCCCAGCGCCGCTGAAAAATTTCAAAACAAGCAAGATTGCTGGAAAGAATAATAATAATTATTAATATAATTTACATTACATTATTTTCTTAAACAACAGTTCCCAAGGAGTTTTTAGTGCCCTGTCCTCATAAAATCCGCTACCTCTTATACTCTCACAGTCCTACGTTTCACATAGAGCTGCTCTACTATACAATATAGTCTATATTGCAAGAATATGTGGCATCAATAAAGTAGCTATAGGGAGAGCTTGGAGAGCATACCCAGTAAAACTTAGCCATTACATGAGGAATTTTCTTGGGTTATCCGTACATAGTTTGAAAACAAACAAATTTACGTGATTTAAGTTTCTCCCCTATAATAATTGTATGCCTTGTAATTTTATTATACAAGGATGAAATGACTACGACAGGGAACATTAGTCAAGAGCTACTATTATGTCATTACTGAAACTAAGTTTCCACCATTATTGTAATAATGCACACAGGCACATGCATTATATCATTTGATGTACACATGTAATTTATACATGTATATACATACATACACTCCTAACTAAAGAAAATTATGGACGCATTCAAAGGCAACTACCCATCACTTCCCCTACTTCTCCAACAAGTTTTAACTAGTGAAAAAAGTGCTCAACCATAATAATCGCTATAATATAACATAAGATACTACGCCTCTTACAACAATAATAAATCGGCAAGACTATTGGATCAAGCAAAGGCCAGAAGGCTTGTGAAACTTACCTCGGGCCGAGAATAGCTGTCAAAGTTCCAGCTCGAGCAATCCCACTCACTGAAAATAAGTTGAGAAAGAGAGAGAGAGGATTTATTCGACAATTACTACTCTTCTTGAGAGTTCCTTCTGCACATAACCTTTCTTCCAGCCCGATTAGAGAAAGTTGCACAAGATTTGTAATATTCGAAAATAAATGAAATTCTTGGCCCCCCACGCGGAAATCAAATATTTCCTTGGAGTACTTTCCCCATAAAGACCTTACCCAAGTGCTCTCACTTAGCTACGGTCCTTGCATACAAGCCCCATAACAAGTAAAAATCCACCCTTCACGCGACACATCACATGCGACAACAAACTTTCCAATTCCATGCCTACAGCAACAACGTAAACATTACGCTTGTACCTTGCATTCATGGTAGGAGTACAGGTTTTATTATTATTATTATAGTTTAAGTGTACAGAGACTGGACAACTTCCTTTTAATATACTCAAGCTATAAAAACCGGCTTTTTCCTAACAAAGAGATCTGCAATCAAATTTTAGGAAACATGCATTTTTACAAGTACCCATAAAAATGCATTGTTGCACGCATATATGCGAGGCAGGGAAAGCAGTACAATGATGTGACCATTACGTTCTAGTACTTGGGCAGAACAATGACGTGAATCTTATCGCAGGTTGTGTATGCAATGATAATCCATGTCATCACCATCCCAGCTATTCTTTAATGTAATGACTGTACATAGGAAAAAATTGGATATTTTTTCAACTCATGTTCCATTTGATGTACATTTTGGGAAAAGGAGAAAAAAAATCGAAGGAGAATAACAAAATGACGGAGACGAGAGGAAGATGTAGAAGGGGATTGACATGGAGGAGGATATCAGGCCTTACCCGTATGAATTGAAATAACCTGAATGTGCGGATGACAGTCATGGGACAGGAGGGTTGTAAAGTCAAGTTTGATTTAAGCTGGGATTAGGTACTAGTTTTGTTTGGCTCAAAATCTGTCTCAGTGACGGGGATCCTACCAAAAAGAAACTTTTCTTTCAGATGCTTAATGCTGTATCAGAGTATCCCAAGTTTCGACATTTGATGATATATGACGGATACTACGATATAAGAAAAACAATTGGATTACTCACTGCGGGGAATGTTACATACAAGGACAAGCATAAGCATATACAGACCGGTACCCAGGTAGAAAAAGCTGTGGCTAGCACACCAGCCCTGATAGCGGATCCTCACTGCTGTTACTTTTTGAGAATAAATTCTACTCAAGATTCCACCACTTTCAGTTGTTCTAGATTTATATAAATTTTATTCGTGAGTTTTTTCCAGGCGGACCTCCAGCTCCCAGGTCTATATGTACAGAAATGTGTCTTTCTTATTGTCACCTACCTTGCCCATGCTTAATCTTTACAGACATGCAGGAGATGTCTAAGAAACAAACATATTTAAGTGTCACCCCCAAACCACTGGTTTTAATATTTTAATACTTTACTACCTACCTACGAACAACATTGTGACATGTCATTCATTTGGAAATTAGCTTTTGGTAGTGTAAAAAAAACAATCAAACCTTCATGCTCTATTGTTTTTACACGAGATATAACACTGGTTTGTCTTAACAACGTGCTGTTAAGACGGGATTTTAAAACAAGGAACGCATTTAGTAATCTAAATTTCTATGGGTGACGGAAAAAAATACACTATCATGGCCGCTATTATTGCAGAAACAAAGCTACTGTGCAATTTAAGCCCAATGGAATGTCTGGAAAATGCCCTTACCCTAAATGCACGAATTTTTTAAAGTACGCTGTACATAAACCGTACGGTCAAAGCAAATTAACCCAGCAAATACGTACAAAAATCATGTAACAAGAAGGAAATTTATAAATAATCAAGACGAAATTTGGCCATTTTCCAGCTTCACAACGCTTCAGTAGCTTATTTAATTTATAGCTGGCTTGAACCAGTTCATGTCATAGGGATTTAGGGATTTGTCGACTTCGATCGTAGGTGACACCAACAAATGCTTGCTTGTCAAAGAAAGTCACATGCACAGTTAGATTTGTTAGTCTACGTATCCAAATCAGGACGGGAGAAAAGAAGAATGCGTGACGAAATACAGCGATAGATTGCGTAAGGAAAGACAAGCCAAAAAGTGACTTGCAATAAAAGTGCGGGAGGAAGAGTCTGAATGTAGTTGAATCGTCCTAAAAGTTGCATATCGAACAGACAATCTTTCTACATATGATGAGAGACTTGGAATACGAATACCATTGTTCAGGACCAATTTTCTCCGATAAGGCTGCTTCACGGGCCACCAGTAAATGGATTTTTCCTTAACCCATACCGTCAATCCATGCCAGGTTAAATCGACCCTTCGCACTGGGTTTTTCTGCATCGCCTCTACCACAGGACTGACTGGCGGGAGCTGTAAGATTTATTGGAAATCTTTTTTCCTATAAGATACTCTAAATGACTCCCTATTTAAAGATTACTTGGGCTGATTTTCACATTTATATCTCCCACACCTGCATACAATCGCTCTCATACGATGTAGACCTAAAGCTCTTTATTACCAATACTTATTTATTTCTAATGATTACACTCCAAACAACATGAACTTCCAGGATGCTTTCTCTTCCTCGATAAGGGAAGGAATTCACCAGATACGACAACAGGCCTCTCTCTCTCTTTCGATACAACTTTTATTTGCTTAGTGTCCTACTTTTAGTATTATTTTCTCCCTAAGGAAGAAACGAGTTCGTCTCAACCTTCACATATATGAGAGAATTCTAAAATAGTTTTTTTTAACAATTCCTCTTTCTCTGTCCCTATACACAGCTCCGTATGGAAGTGCAGAGTTCTAGTGAGAAGAAGAAGAAGGAAAAGAAGAACGCATTTTAAGTAATGTATTCATTCCGAGAAAATATGTAGACAACCTAGTGAGTCCATAAATGAGAATTTGAATTGAATAAATTTGAGAGACTATCTACTAAAAGAGGTGGACTATGTGAAGACCTAGAGAAAAAGAGCGAGTAGTGAAATAGAAAAGTGTGAGAATAAGGCTATGGTTATTTGTCAGCTCCTTGAGTTTGTGGAAGGAGAAGTTTCCTCCGCAAATATTACACCTTTTTGGAATGTAATTTATGAATACTTGAACTGTAGTAGAGCTATTAAAACAATAAATAATCATGTCTTTTGCACAAGGATGCAGCTGATGCATAAATCCGATTTCTACTTATGGAAATCCTCCCATATGAACATGGCTTATTCAAAGGACTCAAACCAATTTCCAACAGTCTGTTTTCTCCAGCTCTTCATCTTCACACTCATATGCACAAGTGCTGAGGACTAGACGTTCGAGTAAGAATGTTCCAAGTTATCCTTTTCTTCCTAATAAGTCCTTCACATTACTCTTATCTCCCCTTGCCAGAAAGGCGTTGAAACAAAGTACGTACTTGGTTACAAAATCATATATACCTGCTCCAATTTCTACTTCCTTGGACCAAAGAAGCTCATTCTCTCGATATTTCCCCTAAAATTCCCATGTAGTCAAAAGTCAATATGATTTGTTAAGAAGCTTTTTTTCGATCCGTATCAACACCTAATCCAGTAAGTAATATTCCCAGCGGAAATATTATAGATAATAATTCTACTCATACTTGCTCACCATCATATTATTACTACTAATTACAATGGAAACACGACTAAAAAATAATTTTATTAGCTCAAATTTTCACCAGCGCTCAGCTCTTTGCTGGATTTCCTGTTAGAAATAACCAAATATTAATAATACTCCGTCTCCATTCAGAGCTAATTGTAAGTGACGCGTTTGGTTGGGTAAAATGCAAACATTAGCTCAACTATGCACGTTAAATTATTTGACATTCCGTTCAGAGTACATAGACTTTGGGATTCAGATATGAGAGATAAGAGAAGGAGAGGCAATGTTGGGGAAAATTCATCCTTGTTGTAATCACAGTTCCCTCATAAATTTTAACTCCTCCGTAGCTAGATCTTCCTCTATACTAAAAGACACCTCTCTCTCATCTCTCTCAAGAATCAAGTTTGGTTTCAACGGCTTACACCCTCGTCGTCATTACTTTCCATTGGAATTAGTAGCCAAGAGAGAAAAAATACATGAGGATACAACTTCACAAAGGGAAGGATTATCTCCGGTGGGATTATCTCCTCTACATTTTCATCTACCCCCGACAGGCAGTTCTAGTAGAGAATTTAAAATCATTTACACCAGATTACTAAAATTTATGCAGTCGTTGGAGCAGTCTCACCTACCCCAGCCTATCTCCCTATAACGATACTTACAAACTCATGATCATAACTAGTAGCACAAGTAACCAGATTTTACATCAACACGTTCCCTTAGTGAATTCAAAATGATTTTAGAATTCTTAAACTTATCTCTTAAACTAACCTCACCTGAGAATCTTCAATCTCATGGTTACTGCTTAGCAACACCATAATTACACTTCACTGATGTTACAGCCCCTCAAGTAAATTGCGGTTCCTTAGCATTAAAAGATAATTTCCTCTGCCACCGCTCAGCACTTTATTGATCTAAAAAGGGAAATTTTTGCAATACCAAGCTACACACAACAAACGACAACTACTGCGACCGCTGCTTTTACCACAGCGCACTATATTTGCTACTTCCAAACTGACATATAGAAAAAACCAGAGAGACAAGTGTTTGGATCCTCTTGAATCTTTCAGGTTTAATAACAAGCTTATTTTTATTGCATATTTAATTTTGACTGCGTTTTCTTGAATTAGGCCGAACCTATATATAGTTTAAATATCGAGGAGGAAGCCACAAAGCAATATTGGACATTGAGCTCTTTATTCCTTTGGGTCTCACTTCAACCTCTACAGTCACAACATTCCTCAAGGCTACGGAGGCCCATCGTATTAATTCATACATCCGAACGCATATCTACGGAGCAGTGCCTTCATGACGGAGTTTTATGCAACGGTGTATCAATTTTATCATATTGCCTGCATCTTTGCTCTCTGCCCCAAAACACGTTTCCACAATTTATTCAATACAAACAAGGAAATATGTACGTACGATGAGAAAGAAGGTAAGTCCAATTTGAGTCTTTATTCCTCTTTCATTGTATATAACAAGAACCGCCATACAAATAAGTATCTCCCTCCGGACAATTCCAAAGTCCCCATTAATCTTTAGACAGGGTCGGAACTGGAGAATTTGTTGTACATATAAACTTGTTCTCTGAGAGACGTAAGTACTCGGAAAGATTTGGGACTACGAAAATATGAATGCATGTTTCAATCAATACTATGCAATCATAACTAAGGACTTCCCAATGGAATCATCCTTATCTCACAAGTACCGTCCATAGTGTTGCATTTACTTGCTCCGCTTATCATTCCAACCTCGAAGCCAAGTTTGTACTTGAAGTCTATAGTAGAGAGCCCTTGCGAACTCTGATAATTTGAGGAAAGGAGCTATTGGCCGATAATGAGACGACACCCGTTAAAAGTTCGATTTTCTACAAAAGAGTCTTTCCCGTCTTTCCCTATCTTTGATTTCGAGAGTTTCTACCAGAATTTTTATTTTCTTTGAGTCATTCTTTGGAATTTCATTTCTTTGAAGTTCCTTCTATACAAAGAATTATTCCTTCATTCTAAATTTTACTTTAGTCCAGAAAGGCAGATAAGGAGTTAATAGGACTGTCAGACTATACACGTTAGAACAAGGACCGTAGGCTTAACATTTCTACTAGAAAAACCATGTGACACAAGAACATTTCCTGGATTTCACGTCCTATCCCACATTACACGTACAACTAAAGCGATGGATCTGTCAGTGTCAAACATACTTATTTCTTCTAATTTCTTATTACAATAAGTTCATATGGATACGTAAAAGTATAGTTCGGATAGGGAGGCATGTCCTGAAAAAGTTTTCCCTCAAGTTTCCTATAAGATACATATATTTTATCCCTTGTAAAATGATTTGTTCTATTTTAACATTACACAACTTTGCAGTTAGAGATTTGAACGATTTTAAGGTACTTCCTTTGAACTTGTTGGCATTAAAATGATTTTTTCCTCTTCTATGTGTGTAGGTACGGATGTTACTAAAGGCACTAATGAAAATTAGAAAAAGGTTGAATGGACTTGAAATCTAGCTGAAATAATATCGTAGACTGAATTATAAAAAGGCGCTATTTACAAAAAGACCGAATGCAAGGAAGTTCCAAGTCAGTCCGTTTAATTCGACTTCTAAAGGAAAAATTTACTTTCTCGCTCCTTAAATTTCTACACATACCTTCACATACGCCCATAGACTTGGCTCCTTTTAGAACCAACTACAATATTGAAATATTTAGCCCCTTTTCCACGTACAAGTGTTGCCTTTACGCATATCCTTTTTGAATTTAGCCGATGATACTCTCCAGGTCCCCACATATGGCTTTAACAATATAATTTCCACTTTTATCTCTACACAGTTTGGAAGTCTGCATATAGCCTTTTCCAACTACAATATTTGTTAATGTAGTTCTAAATACTCCACGATTCCATACTCTCCGTCCGTAGTGCCTCAAACTAAAAGTAGTAAGTTGAGAGAGAAGTAGTAGACTCTTTTCAAATCGAGAGTAATCCCCGTGATGTGCTGCCAGACTGTCATCTCCATAAAAAAGGGAAATGTTAATGAATTTAATTGAACGCTCTAAAGCGGAATCATAATTTTCCTAATAAACTAACTTTTCTGACTTGGCCCTTATTCCAACTGAGTAGTTAAGACTCTCATGTGTGTGTGTGAACACTGTGAACCAAGTTGGAAAAGAAACGTGACTTAATATTACACTGGCCTTAATTCATCCTGCGCGATACATATCTTCAGCTCAAATGTAAAAAGAGCTAAAAATATCCAAAACTTAAGGTGACAAATGTCAAAGACAGCTCTTTTTTGAATTTAGTTCTCACAAAATCAAATTAAAAATTGTCTCGGTTTTTTAAAAATAGGATCTTTTTCTTTGCGAGACCCCTTCCAACTAGAGCTCAGAGCGAGAGACATATAGAGCTAACTGTAGAATTTATTATATCTAGTTATAACATAACTACAACGTCAGTTCACCTCCCGAACATATCTATAGTTTATCTTCCGGATCCGTCCCCAAACCCTCCCCATAGACTAAGATACCATAGTGCGGATGACATGAGGACGATCTATAGGTGCTTCTCATGTAGAGAAGGGTAATTTTCTCTCTTTTTCTTTCTTGACACTCGAGAAAATGTCTGGGAAAGTCTGAGGGATTCTCTTGCTCGTATTTTAAAATTTTCTTATAAAAGATTTACCTCGCATCTTAGACATAGAGAGCAACTTTCCACCACATATTCTCCCCAACAAACTGTAATAAGCTATTAATTTTTTCCTCTGAAAAAAAAATCTGGATTTTTATGCAATAAATCACCGGAATGTTAACTTCTATTGATTTTTCCCCCTCTTCTTAGAATTATTGAGGAGCAAGCTACTGCAAGCAATTCAGCCTCAAGTCTATAGGAGAATCACATTAAAAAAATCTTTTTTTCTTTCTCTCGATGAAGATAAGGTTTATAGTAGTACGACAGAGGAAACATTTAGAGACTTGTACCTTGTTGGAATTTATTATTGGCGTGGGTACTACAAAAGGATATTTTAAACAAGTTTAGCCCTTGAAGGAAATATCCCCTCATCATAGAATGATAGCCTGGAAATGACAATATCTGAGCTTGCTCCAAGAAGTCAACCATGAGAAGGGATTGATGATGGAAATATATCAAAGTATATACACATAGAGATACAGGAGAGAAATTGTCCGGGCTTACGTAGATGTATTACTATTTGTAAAAAAGGAAAAAGAGTGTACTTTCCCAATGTCGATTGACAATATTGTTGTGTGTATAATAACCCAATCAATAGAGGAAGGTTAACTCTTTTGAGAGAGATTTTGGGCTATGTGATAGTGACGTGTGTGTGTATGTGTGTGTGCATAAGGAATGAATACAGTTAAAATCCTTCAGCTTGCTCCGTCAATTCCCAGAGCATATCGGAGGTTTGAAGAGACGGCGGCAGTAAAAGACCGAGACGTAAATAAAGGAAAGTGGAGAAGTCGGGTATAATACCGAGTAATAGTACGTTACGTGGGTGTTATCACGGCCATTTCAAAGCCATATATGAAATGGCATATATACTAGTGGTTGATAGTACTCCCGTTATTTTTTTTTCTCTTAGAGAAAAGTTCATCGAAGTGGAAATTTTCCAAAGCTATAACTCCTGAGCTGTAATACACTCAAGTGTGAAGTACTATTTCACATTTCCCCACGCATTATCACATGAGTATTAAATGTAGATACGTTACTCTCCTGTAGTAGTGGTGGTAGTGGTAGCACTAAAGGGGGAGAGAAACTTATGAATTCTCCCTAGTTCATTTCCTTCCATTCACACTACTTAACTATTATAGATGAAAAAATATATGAGCTTCCCTTCAACATCCCAAGAAGTTCACGTATGAAGACGGCATATGTACACACACACACACACACACACACATACTACTCACAATTTTTATTAAAACCTGAACGATCAAATTGCTCCGAGTTCCTATACTAAACTCCATATATGTACGTAAAGGGAGACATAGGAAATTCATATATATCTGTATAGAGAATATTATAAGGAAATGATGATGAGATGTTCCACGCTCACCTCGACTTGTAGCAGTAACACATTGAGGCCTCACACCCTTTCCAACATGAATTAAAAGTACATTTTTGACCAAGAAAATCGTATTTTTTCATGTCAACATGTATTTCTCTCGACTTGTTCCCATCAAATATTGCCGCAGGATTGTAAGAAAGTACGGTCATTATCAACATTTTCTTTTATGGAATTTCTTGGCAAGAGTCTATTCCTTAATATCAACGGTAATATTCTTTAACTTTTTCGCGCTTCTCCATTCCTTGGTTTCTCTCTCTCTGTCTCTCTCCACTTCGTTCTCTTCACAACTATCAACGTAACGTCTGAACAAACGAAAAAAGCTCGTAAAAGAATTCCGAATATCGGTTTTGGTCAAATCCCAATATTTTCCTCCACGGCAGTTCCATCATTTCGATAGTGTTCATCAAAGCACTTGGAGTTAGAAAGTCTGGGGGAGGAGAAGGATGACAATTTGATAGTGTAACTGCTACATGGCGTGGTAGTTATACAACTTTCACTTCATGCATGACCTACTTGATTACATGTCAGAATGAAACCTTTCGCGACAACTATTAAAGCTGACGCATCGATCATAAAAATAGAGTAAGAAAAATCCTATGAAGGATAATCGTTTACCTTACTTATAGCAGATGAGTATGAAAGACCCTACGGATTTTTTCATCTCCAGTTCCTCAAAATTTCCACTTTCCATTTAATCATTTGATTTAATCAATGAGAAATCCCTCAATTTTAAGCGTTCATTATTGATTGTAGAGCAGTCAAAATCTCTCCTACATTTTATTCATTTATTGCATTCAAAATTGGCTATTAGTTACGGAGCGGAAGTAGGTACTCTTAAGTTTTCAGTAAATAACAAATCTTGAATAAAATAATCATTTAAAATTATTACTTTAATTTTGAGTCACATTTTTGAAGACCCTGAAGATGATCGCAACACGTGACTGAAAGCTAAGCAATAAAGTTGATTCACTGCATAACCACAGAATCCAATTAATTACCTCATTTTTATCAAATTGATTTTTTATGAGTATTTTTTTTATCAAAAATTCATTGAAATTCGCATTTAATTATGAAATCCAAGGGAAATGTTTCATACTTTTTCATTGCTTGTGCTACAATATTTGTAGATCAGTTGAGTCTCTAGAAAACGTAATTGCTCACATTCTTGAAGCTTTACAAGCATTTTTGTGCAATGATTTTAAGATGCTAGGGATCAGATATGATTGCTTTTTAATAACGGATGTAACTTTTTCTCATTTAACTTGCTTAGAATATTAGTTTTTTAATATTAAAAATTCCTGTCACACAAAAAATTAACTCAAGTCCTTAACCTGAAATCGATGAAATAAAACACAGATATGAGCAGAGCTTAGGCATTAGAGCAGCTTATAGTTTACGCCAAGCGCATTGGAAATTTATTGGAATAATATTTTCTTTAGCTTTTTAAAAAAATATTTCCCTCAACGAATACAATTATGTACTATGTAGGATGATAGGAAATATTTCTTAGGCTTGGCCTTTGGCCTATATATGTGGCTATATTTAAAGACTTATACTTAATGTTTTTTTTGTACTTTACATCGGGAAGGGGTCAGAGTAAAGGCTAAGTCGTTTAGAAACGTATAAAGGCAATGCTATTAGGCTTATGTAACAATTCTATTAGGAATTTTATTCCTCTACCTATTTTCAATTCTATTGGAATGGGAAATAAACCCAATGGTCCTCCTGTAGTGAAGAATACCATTGTTTTTATGACATCCAATCCATCGGAATTCTAGGCTCATCTCCACAAACCATCCGTTACCACAAGAGCAGAAGTATTCAGTAGCATCCGGAAAATACATGGGTATATTTGTATGAAAAAACGGGTAAAATATCCTCTATATATCAAAATATGTATATTCTTCTACAAATAGTTTTTCCACCCTTCCTACACGGGACCGGAGTGTGTCACAAAAACTATCCACTCTATCAATTTTCAATAATGCGGGCAAAGTCCCTATGTATGGTAGACCTCAATTCCAGGCTTGTGAAAGTAAAACTCCTTTAGTCAAGTGTCCCTTTTCTTTTGTCTGTAGCCCATTATATTGAAAAGATGTATTTGTAGTCGAGTGCTTTAAAATGACAAAATTCTACCTTGCAACATAAGTCACTGTGGATAACTCTCAAATCTTCATTCAAGGATTTTACCTTCTCTGCTCTTGCACTGGTTCATGTGATATGGACCAGAGTATATTTTATACGTATTGTTTGAATTTATCTGGTCAGTGTAGACTACTGAATGTGTATCTACTTGAAATGTGAATCTCCTATGGAGGTGTTTATACCTCGGGCCTATATTGCATTGACCATTTGACATTTTACTGCCAGTTCTAACTCAATCATTTGCTTGGAGCCATAAAATGGATTGAAGTTGATAGTAGGAAGTTTGTTTGATAGGATACAAATACACATTGACGTGTTTCATGTCATATTGGCTCCGGGTATTTTCAAAATAGACATCTTCAAAACCAAACCTTTCCAAGGTTTCGTACCGCAGTTGGAGTGACTCCTCAATTGACTATATATTCTCCACGTGTGTAAAGATCAACAATCCAATCAAAATTTTCCTTCCCAAATTTCCTGTTAATAGCTACAGAAAGCAATCGTAAGGATTTTGATAGAGCCATGAAGTTATTACGCCCTCTAGGAATTCAAGATTCAAAATTTCTAAGGAATTTCTGCTACACCTCCTCCCATTTACATGGAAATCCATCTCAAGGCGGATTTCTCATCAATATTGTAATTATTACTAAATGCCCTCCAAAAATAATACCAACTTTATGAAAATATGTACATTAGAAATGCAATCTAATCTATGCCTCAAAAGTTTTCGGGTATCTCCTTGATAAAAGTTCACCATGCATCTTTTGAATCGTGAAATTATGTAACGTTTCTCGATTCGCTCTGATACATGTTCCAATCTCCGGCCCGGTCAGGGTTCAAAAATTCAAGGCTATCTGATGTTCAAGGGTTCTGGATCTCCTCCAGCAAAAATGTATGGCCAGGAATGGAATTTTTCACGGCTAATTTATTTGTCAATGAATTATCTTATCTCTTTCTACACTTGCAGAAATATTTCTCTCTCGTTTAGCTCTGAGGTTCGCTGCCAATCATAATCATAATAATAATATCCTTAAGCCTTTTATGATAGTCACACTTTTTTTGTCAGGGTGTCCCATGTACACAGAACACTTCAACTAGAGAGTGTCTGGAACATATTTTCTATTGATATTTGCAAAACAATTTGAAACCATCCGTACATGCGGATGGGATCACTATCAGTATCTACAAATTTTTTCGTGGCAAAAAAAGTATAATAATAAAATAAACAGTGCATTTTTTCCATAATAATTATAATCTTCTAAAACGTTTTTTCTATGCCAGTCACACTCTTTCTGTGAGGATGTCCCATCTCTAAAATCACTCCATTTGAGTAAATACGTTTAGCAGATGCTTATATCACTGGATTGACTGCGATTAGAAATATAAATTCTTTTCTTTCACACATGGCTAAGTTAACACTGTTTTTATCAGATCATGTAAACCAAATCCATATTTGAAATTCATAATTTCAGGGCAACGCTCCTTATTCTTCAGTGTAGTTTTGCTTGCAGAATCTCCAGCGAAATTCTACGAATTTCAAATTTCCGACATAATAAATTAAATCAACTGCAAAGTATGCTTTACCTGGAAATTCATTCGGAAATATTAAAGAATTTTAAATAGATCATTTAGCAGAAAACCCCGAATTCTTCATTAAATACTGAACCTATTTGAGGCTTCACAACGAATAATTACGGGTACTGCATTAGTGGAAAGCCCTTTTGGAGATTTTTCAACAATACCTCCCGGAACTATAAAAGTAAACGAGATAAATATCTTTAATGACGGCAGATTTCCCCATGTTAATGGGCATAACAGCTGGAGACAGTAATAATTGGCAAATATGAAGCAGTCAGATGTTGCTAAAAAGTGCTCAAAATTTGATAATAAGTAATTTTCAAATCCCTCAACGTAGAGTAACGATATTTAGCAATTTTGAAAACCCGTGCTTTCTGCTTTTAAAGCTGTTTAAGTTAATTACCATCGATAAGCAAATGTTAAAGACCGCGAAAGGTCAAAGAAAGTCAAATGGAAAAATGGTGAAACTTATAATTTCAACAGACATTATTCCTGAAATAGTTTCAGTAGTTTTAAAACACGGTGCAATGATTTGTGACCACCATTTATATACAAAAAGCTAGAACTAATTAACTACTCATACCAATAACCTTTATGTGTTTCTAAAAATTATGGTTACTTCCATTGGGAATCCGTGACATTAAAGTTTTTATGTATTCGCACCGCCTTTGGAACTAATAATAAGCAACAATGAGCCTAAAATTACACATTGTGAGCCATTTGCCGTAATGATTGAAATTGAATCAAGTCAAATCAGTTGAACTTTTCTCAACAACAAGAGACAATGTACGGTTTCCGTTCGACGAACGGGTACCTTCACTTGTATTTTATAGCTGAGGATAGTGTATGTACACACTTTGGCTCTGTGTAAGGGCACTGTCAATCATTCGTTAAGTTTATACTTTGTTTAGTAAAAACATATATAGCACACTTGACTTTTGCCTAGTTGCCAGATATGGATTACTTATACTTAAAACACATTCAAAATGAGCAAACTCCTAAAAATATCCAACATCATCGTAGTCCTTCCTACTCACCCCCATTCCCAGGAAAGGAAGAGTTGGAGAAAATCAAGGGATTTCTTATTATATAGAAATAAAATAGAAGGAGAACAATGGTTCCCGCAGTTTTCACTATTCAGGGGAAAATGAGAAGATAATTGGACCAGAGTGTACTTTTGTGAGGTTACCAAGGCAAAATTCCTGGCTGAATGCTATTAGCTATTAGCTAACTGCGTACTTGTGTCATTTATTGTCGAAATTTTATGTGATATCTATGTCGTGTTGTAGCTCCTAACAAAAGTTACTGTGGAAGACAAAACTGGAAATTGAATACGATATTTATACCTTTTGTCTAGGAAGTGAGTAGCGGTCCTTGGATTTATAAATACTGCAAGTATCTGAAGAGCTATGTGTGGAAATGGATAATTTACTATTTGTTTGCCTTTACTTGTTTGATCCACAAAAACTACCTCCGCACTCCCTGAATCTCTTTCAGTCCCATTGGAATAAACTCACCCTTGTTTGTCTCCTAATGTATAGCGTGCGTCTATATAGCTGTGGCTACACATAACAACTGGAAACACTAAAAAATTATAGATTTCACCAGAAGTTACAGAGTTCCCTCATGATACGAACCTATATTGTATACACAAGGATTGATTCATTTCATGCTACTTATAGGTAATTAATTACTTGACTGTTTAAATTCCGTCTAGCTTCAAATAGCTATCCTCTTTTTACCAGGATAGCAGGAGCGGAGCGGAGTAATGTCTTCTCCATTAGATACAGTGGAGGTGTGTTCCGGCAGCCGGAAGTCAAGTTCCTATTGACAACTCTCTCAGATAAAGCTTGAGGCTTAGCAAGGAGAGAGAAGCTTGTTTGGAAAAGTAGAAGTTTCCAGGCACTTTTTTTCCAGGACGGGAACTTTGCCAAGTGTATTAGCCTAGGAGGTATAATCATATTCAAAGCCAATATGGGGTAGTGAAGTCGTGGTGCCATTTCATTATCCCTGTCCTTAACTTGATTAATCATTAATGCCATTGTGAACATTCTCCATGGAAATTCCCTAAGTAGGAAAAACCAATAAGGATGGATGGAAAGTAACAAACAACTTTCTAACCAACATTTCACCCTACGTATCTTTTCAAGCCTGTAATAAGGTTCTTCAGGTCAAATATCAAAAAGGTGCACAATTCTTTAAAAATAAAACACTTCGAACCTGCGTACATACATACCAAAAATTCTCCTGTAAAAGTTTGAAAATAATCCCCGCTATTTAAAACCGGTCAAATACAAAATACATATTGACTTAGTAAAAAATAAAAAGTAATTACATAAGTTTTAATTAAACATGAGGAAGTGATTTTGTTCAAGTAAAATTTCCCTGAATAAAAGCCCCAGCAAGCCATAGCCTTTGTCACAAGAGAACTCGCCTTGGAGGGATAAAGTAATTATAGTAAACAAAAAAGCTCCTGTAATTCCCTATTTTCTCTCTACATTATTTTCTACAGGTACAAATCTTAATTTCATAATGTTTGAATTAATGTCTCGACATGATAGTAATAAATTGGGAAAAAATTAAATACATATATTTAATATTAATGTGAGGATTTGAAAAACGTGAATACATACAACGATTTTGGTGTAGTTTAATAACGAAGGAAAACTACTCTACATTCATTGGGGCTATACATAGGAATAATTCACCTCCTTTGTTTGTGTTTATTTTAAATTCACATATGTCAAAAGTGAAAGCTGCAGTCAAATAAAAGATAGGAAAGCATATAGGAAAAGAATTGTCGAAGAAAATGATGCTTTTTTTGGGGGAGAGGAAAGGATAGGATGCCAAAAAATACATACAAGTGAGTGAGTCTGCCATTTGCATATAATGATACACCTGCATAAAAGTACTTAGTTTTTGGCTGGTGCTGGTACCCACTACAACTGCAATTTTTACTGGACTATAGAAAGAGAGAATGAAGGAAAAGGGAATTTGTATGAAGGAAGAAGAAGGGAAGCGGATAGACGGCTCTCACTCTATGAAAACTTGTACATTTGAGCATGTTCCGCGGAGATTTCCCCTTATGGAGATCTCCAGCTTTTCAGTTTGCCTGTGCGTGTTTGTACGGGTGCACTTCAGCGGGGTTGGCTAGTCTCTTCCGATCGCTTCCTGTGTGTGTGTGTGTGTGTACAAGAGGGACTCCAGCCAGAAGTTAGAACTTAGTCGTTATTTTTCTCTTGTTCAAGTCACCATATACACCTGTTTTCTTCACTCTTGATTCATTTTCCTTAGAAATTCACAATCAGTTTTATCTCCATGCTCAACACCATATAGACCTGCCGTCTCCATTGTAAAGTTGATATCAATGGAGTAGTCATCAGTGGAAAGGATCCTGAAGGACGAACTACACAAGGACTCATCCTCTCACTCACTACCGTCCAATCTTTTCAAGTTTTTCAAGTTTTCTCCATTTTCCAATTTATTTCTCCTCATCCCTTCTCAAAACAATCTTCATGGCACTGACTCAAGCAAGAGGTTCTAGCAAGTCCACATCCTACAAATTATTCACATATGCATTTGCCAAGCACATTATTGAGACATCAAAAAATTACTTTGGATAAAAAAAACCAAGAAATTGGAAAAAAGTGGGAAGAGAAGAAATTAACTGAAGATCGAAGAAGACAAATTTTTGTGGTGTCAAAAATAAAGGAAAATATGAGAAAGCCTCAGAATGTCGTCGTTAGTATCGAGTTAAATCCAAAAAGATTTAAGTTTATTGTTGGCAATTGTCAAACTTAATGTAGCAAGTCGTGATTTGGTGCTGTAGGAAGTGATGAAAGAAAGTATAAGTTGGCAGGAGGAGTAAAATCTAACTATGAATAACTGAGTGATACAAAACAGAGCTAGATCGCGAGAGAGAGAGAGAGACGATTTTTACAAACTACCAAATTCCATGCTCCTCATCATTACTACTCGGAAGCAAATGTTCAACTATTTCTGCACCCACTCACAAAAGAGAAGAACAAAGGAACTTTTCGTTACCCAACACCAGATACTTCCCAAAGAAAGATACTTGTGGACATTTCACAGCTGCTTATGATAACAACATAAGCAGAGGGATACATTTGAGAGGTACAAAGTCAGAAAAAAATCCCTTATGACTTTTCTCTCGCATTATTAGCACAATATGCCTGTGAATGACTGAAATATAGAGGGATTTTTAAGGCTTAAAAGTTCAACTCTATTATAATTTCCTCTACGTTACTATGACCATAAAAAGCTCCTACTTCGTACGATTTCCTTTGAAAAAGCATTAAATAAATCTTAATGCTCATCCCTTGTGACTCTGCACCACAAAAATTTAGTCCAATTTCCTTCTTTTGGAACTTTTGTCCATTTCGAGAACAAGAAAAAACAAATATGATGAGACAACAACAACAATCACGCAAATAAGAAAGAAATCCGACGGGCTTCATTCAAATCAAACAAATCAAATTAAAGTTGAACAAATATAATTAAATTATTGTGCTTCTAATATACAAGGTAGGAATAAAAAGTCTCTTGATGGTGCGGACTTTCCTGTCAATAATACCCATGTAACTAAACCTAGAAAGGAAGGATTTGAAGAGCGAGATGAAAAAATATCCTTGAACTTGTTTATGCAAATATTTTATTACTAAAACAACAATCCCAACACCTCTTTCCGTACTCTCAGTTATCCTCAAAATTCACAGCTAACGATCAGGTAAGGGGTCTCTTAATTTCTTTCCTCAATATTTTTGTATAGCACTTAATATATTTCCTACCCATTCCACCAGGCTCAAATGGTTTTCAAGGCTTGTGTGTGCACTGATTTTAGCTTGATATTTTTACAATGTACATACATTTTTTGACCTTAGAAAAAAATGATTAGAAAAATAATAGTAAGAAGAAAAAGTCAGGATGTTTCTTCATTAGCAATAGATTTGGAGCCAGTCAAATAAATAAATGGATTTCATATCATCAGCAAAATCACAGTAGTATATTTTAGTAAATAAAGTAGCTATTTAATGGAGTAAGGATAGTAGTAGTAGTTTTTTCCAAGTATCTTCTATTGTAATACCACTATAAATAAATACATCTATATTTTGTTTTCCTTAGAAAGAGAGGGAGAGAGAATAATGTTTCTAAAAGCAAGGAAATGTAATCTCATAAATCCACCATGGACAGGATTTTTACGAATGGATCAGGGAGGAGGATGTAGCTGAAATAAAGAAGCTACATCTTCATTTTAACAAACTAGATTCAACTTACTTTTACTCTGAGTTATGTCAAGGAATAAAAATAGTTTCCTCTCATTCTGGTTTGAGAGTCAGAGAAAACCCCTCGGACAAACTTTGATAAAAGGCTGATTACTTTTACTTAAAAGATATGTTCCATTATAGAAATAGGATTTTATTCCCCAACTTTTTCTATTTAGCTCTTCCCCAACCTTCTTTTATTTCAAACCAAATTTACAAGTTATTTTGTGTATATTCAAAGATTTTATAAGTGTTCAATATGTATGGGTATGGTACTATATCAACTACAGTGTATGGGGCCGAGGGGAAGGAGGATTTTTATGAGGAGGTGAAATGAAGCGATTTTTTTATTATAATATTTTTTTTTGCGAGTATGGATATGGATGAGCCAGGAGATATTTTTGTGTTGGCTTTGGGCGGTCTGAGTGCATTTGGGAGAATGAGGGAGATAAGAATGTGTGGATAAGACAATGATGGTGTGTCTGAAACCCAGGCCGTTTGGATTAGTTGATTGGCAGATGGTATTCCCGAGTGGATATATAAAGCACATGCAATGAGTCAAGGAAGTGATAATGTCATGCCTGCTTGCACTCTCGTCCTACTACTGCTATTACTACTACTACTCCTACCATTATTGTTTCTTCCTCCTTTTGACCCATACACATCCTCCTCCTCCAACATCAAAGACTTTCCTCACCGTCCACTTTATATAAATACACATGAAGCTCTGGGATGGAAACTTTTGAGAATGCAAAGCAATAATAGTAAAAGTCGATTGAGATCATTGGCCCAATCATCAAGTAAAAGTGATAAGATGAACCTGTAGAAGGAATTCAGAAGGCGGCTCTCCGCTTAGTAGTTTTTAAAGGAGAGTCAGTCGTCGGCTACTCTCTAGAGAGAAAGTCACTTATGTATGTGTAAGTAAAGGGAGTAATCTAATTAGTAGGAGAAGTAAGTGGGAACTCAACTCTCTCCCCCCTCTCGCCGTGTCTCCGCAAGTGATAATTTAGTCCAGAGACGAGTTACGGGTACGGACGTAAAAAGAATTCCTCTTTTACTATTTTCCTCTCTCTGTACTCCCTCCTTTTGCTTCCTTTCCAAGCCAAAACACTCTTCCTCCAGCTTTTCCCCACTAATCACTCTTCTCCCGTTTTATTAATTGACCTATTCTCAGAACGTGAGATTTTCCTCACCGTCTCTAGAAAACTCCAGTGAACATATGACTTTATGTTTCGGGTTGTATAACATTTTTATCCTTTTGTAAGAAGATTCTTCCTTCTCTTTCCATCAAATAGTACTCATTTTCTTGGAGAACGAGCATGAAAGAGAGAGAGAGAGAGACATAGTAGGAATGACTTGACGTTCCTGGTAAGATCTTAGAGTAGACAATAGGGTTCGAAAGTTGTTAGCCAATAGAGTTGAAATGAGAAAAGTCCTGAATACCAATACTACTCTTGGTTTAGTTGAGATAGTTGTTAACAAGGGATCTTGTCACACTCTTGCCCATACTCAACCATCTTGTGCCCCATTCAAGTTAATTAATCGCACAACATCTTCCTTTCTCCCGAGTGAAAACAATTTGTAGTGGGAAACTACTCGTCCTAGGAGGAACAAACAAACTAGTCTATTTTCAACGATTTATCATCAAAGCCAAAGTTACTGCATTAGTTTCACTCTAATTAACTTATACTTTCACGGGGAGGGAAAAAACTGCAGGCTCTGTTTTTAAATTGGAAATCCAAAGGTTACATATGTACAAAGTAGAAAATTCAATAAAAAGGGTGTATTTTCTATGGTGAGGATTCTTTCATTAATTTACTCATTTCCCCTTATACTTGACTTGTTTATCAAAACTGAAACTGTACAAACAAGTTTGTTTCTTCTTTCCACTAAAAATTCTCCGTTTTTTTCTCCTAGAGATTGTAAATATGTGCTCTCACACACATTCCTACGTGACTTGTAATATTCCCAACCGATGTAACTTCAAGCTTGAACAGCTTCGTTGGAAAATATTTTTTCCCCTTTCCTTGTAGTATATAAACTTATGTAGACGTATGTATTGTTGTTGCCTTTGACTCTATACAAATGTAGTAAGTTTTCATAGAAGGATATAGTAATAGAATGTGTTGGGACGTGGTTACATAATATGTACATATTATGTAACTATACAATTTGAAAAACAACTGTCTCTTATGTAGGGGAACGTGTTAAGAAAAAGAGCGAGAGTATTACCTCCGCCGTCCCAGTCAGTGTGTTCAAAGTTTGCAATTTACTTTTAGTGTGGCTCTTACATTCTACAATTCCACGCATGTATATAACTAACCATATAAATATGTGCATACGTACAATGTGATTTTACTCATACAGAACGTGAACTGATGTAAGCGGGTTTTTAGCAATGTGCCGTTGTACATAGTAGAGAGGACTAACCCGAGAGAAAGGTAATTACACCACTGGCTCATAAATTGGATCCCTTGGGAGATACGTTGATAATTTAAAGGAGCATTTGTGAATTCTGCTCGGTTTAATTGTTGGATGTGGTGTGATTTTGTTGGGAGCAAATCATTTTTATGAGATCTAAACCCTATGGTTCCACCCAATATGCCTGGTAATTAAAGTATGCATTAGGAGTCTGATTCATGGACATTGAAATGTTGGCGCTCATCAAAGGAGAGCAACCCGGATTTTTTCCTCCACAAGATATAGGATAATTATGATAGGAATCTAGAAAGTTACTACTTTCTCTCATACTTTCCCCCCTCTACTATGTCTCTATTATTTCCTATCACTTGATAGTTTTATTCATTTATATGTATGAGGTAAGTCATTTGAAAAAGATGAGGTGGTAGAATTTCATGAAATGACCATGAGATTCGCTTGATCTATGTGGTAGTTAATAAAATTCAAATACTTTTCCCTTTTCTCAACTTTATGTTCAGAGGGACTGATGATGAAATATCATGGGAATGAAATATGGCATATTGCAGTAGTGATAATAAAAATTATTATTATTGCTAGGAATCTTTTAAGGAATCTTTTATCTTTTCCTATCCGTCCACTGTATGTATGTATATCACGTAGGAGTAATTGCACAAGGTTATGAATTTCTTGATAAGAAAAGTAGCTCCAGTAGGTTCCTACTCTTAAATTTTAAAAATAGACGGGAATGGTTGAGGTTGTGAAATTATAGTGGAGAGAGATAGAGAGAGAGAGAAATTAAATAAGGGAGGAAAAGTTAAAAGGTAAAGGATACAGACATAGAGGAGTGGTGCGATGAGCAACTGGAAACTGTGTAGTATGGTTGAAGCTGAAGAGGTCTTTTATTCTTGTTGTAATGTCGTCGTACTGGCGCGGCGTGACTTTCCCCACAGTTAAAATCACCTCCCTGTCACTTTTAAATATTCCAACGAGAAAGGAAGAGACGAGTTTATTTGCGATAGTGAGAGGAGAAGAGAGACAGACCATAGGCAGCTGGCGGTTGGCAAGATGATAGTACATAGTTGTGATGGCAAAGCAATTTGCCCGTACACATTCAGCCACTTTTCAACCTCGTCCACCTCTCCCCACCACCGTGAGAATGAGTGCTATATCAATATGACCGCCTCAATACATATACGTACGGTTTGCGAATGATGACAGAAAGAGAGGCAGAGAGAGAGAGAGTTAACTACTACAATATATGAGGGTTGCCAGTAATGCTGTGAGCTTGAAATAGTCCAGGAAGAAACGTTGGTATGAATGTGACCTGGACTGAAGGAGATTTCATTGGTAGAACATTTTGGTTTGAAAGATATTTGCTCTTCTAGACTGTACTCTCATATAGCTATCTCCTTTCTGCAGATATGTATTTCTCACTTGATGGGTTCGAGGTTTCACTTTGCAAGAGTTTTCATTGGATCCTTCGCTCCGCAAGTCTACCTTCCTTAAATGAATACTCATTAAATGCTGCATTTAATTGAATTTTAATATGTGACATAACAGCTGGCATGAGTGTAAATTGAGAGACGATAGGAGCGTGAAGGCTTTAACACGTTAATTTTCATAGCATAACAATATCTACCATGTAAATTAACTTTGACGAGTGGTCCAGACCCATTTGCCGGCTTTTTATTATGTATGGGACCTTCTGTGATGTCATGACATCAACTCTCTGAGAATTTCTCCAAAGTTGACATATATTTACAATGCCAATCAATAGGGACTTTTCTATGTCAGTCAGCTGGAATGTATGCGGGTAGCACCTGTGAATAGGCCATTTAATTACATTACCAATCTTCAAACTCTATGGATTCTATGTCACTATTTCTCTCGAGAATTCCCATTTCTTTCAAATGAAATTCCCAGTAAGAGCCCAGAATATAACTGAACTTAATTTTCTATGCATTTTATTTGACTCTATAGGGAGAAAAAACTCAAGTGCCTTTAACAATGCAATGTAAGAGATCTTGCAATCCTTCTTGTCAAGTACCCAGGCTCAATTAATGCAATTGTATTGTCCTGGGCTAAGGTTAGATATTTACAATAGCATAAGTTGCATGTGTAGACGTAGCTGACGTAACAAGTAAGTGAGGTTTTCTGGAAAGCAAATCCCATTTTTAGGGCGGCGTCAGCCCCCTTATAAAATATCTTTGTCCGTCCGTACGTCCGTACGTCTGTGTGTCCATCAGCACGATAACTCAAAAAATACTCAACCGATTACATTC